>QVNW01001130.1:0-91392 GCA_014825475.1 Pseudomyrmex flavicornis
GGTGGTGGTGGTGGTGGTGGTGGTGGTGGTGGTGGCGGTGGTGGTGGTGATGGTGGCGGTGGCGGCGGGGTTCGGTCGAGCGAGTTGCAATAATGCGATTCTCTCTGCTTCTCTCTCTCCCTGTCTCTCTCTATCTCTCCGTCGCCCGCACACTCTCGCTCTTTCTCCGTTAATGCTTTCAGCCGTAAACACCGAATAGAACCGAATAGAGTGCAGTAAAGGGAACTAACGTGTGCGTATGTACGCGATTACGTTCGGTGGTGCCACGGTGGTGCCGGTGTATCCGCCGCGTATACACGCGCGACGAACGTTACGTGTGCGTGCATGCGCGCGATATTGTGTGTACCGGCACGTGCGCTCCGTATACTTAGAAATTGCGGTATCGGCACGTGAATCGAAATTTATCGGCCCCGACTCTTCGACATCCGCCTCTCTCGCTTCTTTGCTCCCTCGCTTATCTGCCCTCTCCCTCAGGACCCGAATTAGAATTACCGTTAAACACATCCAACATCGTTCGATGTCAGTATCTTCTGGTTAAAGTAAGTGAGTTCCGTATGTGTGGTGTAAAATATTATACAGCGGGGAGGAGAAAATTCACTCGGGCGCGTTGCGTTTCAGCGGTCCGTAAATATATTTTTCGTGTATCCGGACAATTTCTCTGAAAAGCGAACTCAGACGGTTCCAATTTAGCGATCCCGACGTTTCGTCATTAAGTCACCGGCCGGACAGTAATCCTATTTAATTAATTACAAACGCTGGCGTGTGTTTTATATTATATAGATATATATATATCGCAACAACGGCTCTGTATACACAGAGATCCAATAATCCCGAGCCTGCATTACGTACGAATACGTCGTTCCGAATTGTGCCTCGCCCCATTGTTGTTTGTTACAAAACACAATTCGACTGCCTGCAGCGCCTGCCATTTTGGCTATTAAATAAAATACGAGCGACGTCAGTTGGTGTTCATTAACCGGCCAGAGCTAACGATTCGATTGTAGCAGGATTGCGCGTTTAACTCGATCGACGCGCGCCCGCCAAAGAAAGGAACCTCGCGGTATTAAAAATCGGGAGCCAATTATTCAATGATGATTCGCCCTTGTAGCGTGGTTTTCGCAAAAAAATAAATAAATAAATAAACAAAACAGCAAAAAGAAGCAAAAGGTATCGAATGCGAGCTATGGAAATATTCAATTTACAAAAAAAAAAAAAAAAAAAAAAAAATTTATTTTGCGCGCGCACTACACAGCATTTTTCGCGAGATATGTTGTTTTTTTTACGCACATAGTCCACATATATTTTTATATATAAATAAATCTTTCTCTGTGTTTTTATTTGAATACGTATTTAACACGAGTGTTATCATGTTTCTGTAATAGTCGTCGAAATATGCACTGCGACACACACAAGCAATTCGTTGCAACAAAAAATATTCGGGCGGTTGTTGCGTCGCGAGGAGGTACCGAAAAATACAGTTTCAACCAATGAGAATTTATCTAACGCCATTTTATCCTATTGATTGGAACGCATCATAAAACTGTAGAGATGTTTTCGGCGCGGTCTTGCGTCCGGCCACACGCCGACGAGGTTACTCGAAAATTTTCCATCGCGGTGTGAAATTTTATTTTCGGCCTTTTGTCACACAGATCCGAATTATACCGATTTCGCCTCCTCTCCCCCCCTTCCTCCCGGACCGCGTTCGAAAACCGACTCCTCGGTTCGCAAATAAAGTCGTGGTATAGATTTTCGTTATTGAGATACCTGTGTCGCACACAGTCGACACAGAGCGACGGAATCTGCTTCTCGTTTGCTTCCATCGGCGCTGAGTAACGCAAACTCGGTTCTACGCTCCACGCAATCTGCAATAACAACCCTCGCTCTCTCTGTGCAACCCCTCCTTCCTTTCGCCGCTGCTGCCTTCCTTTTCGCGCGCGCGTTCCTCCCGTTTTCCTATGCCATTTCTACTCCCTGCGCGCTCGCTCTTTCCCTGCCATCTACTCCGATTCTTCGCTCGCTATAAAGGCTCGCTCGTGTAGTGCACGCGGTATAAACGCGGCTATACGCCGAATCTCCGATATGTTCGACTTCCGTACTCCCTCACCTATATGTGAATGCGCTGCGGTCTGTAAGCTCGAGTGTCCGCCTTTTTCCCGACGCGCTCATCTTTTCCCGTATCGCAAAGTGACATCGAGATTTATCACAGATGTATCGCGTGTTTCTTGAATCACGTAAACTTGTCGATTTTGGATCGTATTTATTTATCACACGTATCGCATAAATGTTTACATTTCAATTTCAAAGTTTTGCGTTTCTTCGATCTCTCACGACTATGAAACTTCTGAATTATACAAGTATTCCGATCAGCGCTCACACAGTCACGAAATCGCGCGACGACATATCGCGCCGTATTGATTTTCCCGTCAATCGTCGCGAGATGATGTTTTCGTTCGAGCTTAACGCGCACACGTCCGTTTGTGCGCGATATGACGAAAACAATTTTTTTTTTTTTTCCAGGAACCTCACCGACGGACGAGATTCCGCGCAAGAATGCTCGATATATGTATATTTCGGTTCTCGTTTCCGGTTATCAAAGCGGCATCGAAAAAAAAAAATGCGTTATACGCGCCGCGCGGCGACGGTTAAGCGGGAGACGGTTTGCCTTTCCGGTTCGTGGGATTTCGTTCGGGAGTGCTTGGGTCATTTCCAAAGCAAACCGAAACCTGCCGGCTGAATGGGCATCGAATCGCGACCGCAACGCCGAATCACCGTAAACGCGAGCGTAACGCAAACTCGACCGGGAACGAGTACGCTCCGCGCCTCGTACCGGGGGGTCCTTTTAGCAGCTTCGCGGTCGGGGCCATTTGACAGGTTCTACATAATGAATGGTCCCGCGTGCATACCAGCTGCGAGCAGATTACCGGATCACACAGACGCATTACGCGGGAAACTAAGCTAACGATCCGCAACTCGTCAATAATTTTCGAAAATATCAAATCGTTGTGACTATTATATGAGCAACTTCGCGCAAAATTTCTTCACACACGCTTATGAATGATTTATTAGCAATTTCGTGCGGATTGCGGCAAAATGTTTTCTACTACCGCAGCGAGACCGATACGCACGTTGCCGATCGCTGTGACGCACGGCAACAAATAAAGCGCGTATTAATGACGCGCGCGAGATCACGCGCGTGTCACGCCTCGCTTACTTATTAACTTTATTGTCGCTATCGGATTAACCGTTTTTAATTTAATCATCCGCGCACTGATCGGCCGATATAGCAAACACGGAAAAACAATTTCCTATCGATCGCTATCTCGGGGGGCACTTGACGCGACGCAATCGCTGCGCGATCGAAAATTGCATTTCGATGATGGCTTTCAATCAGCCGCTGAGTTCGCTTTTGTTTGTTTTTGTTTTTGTTTTTTTTTTTTTTGTTTTAGTTCTGAGAGTCACCTGAAAATAATTAATCTCGAAAAAAAACGCGACGAGCTTTTCCTCGGATATTCACGTGCGAATAATAGCGATGTAAAAATAAATGTCTCCGATTTATCCGTCAGTCCGACACGTCCGTGTGCGTGTGTGTGAAGACGCACGTTACTTTATTAATAATGACTCGTGCAAGTGTTTCGTTCCATAATGTGTTCTGTTCGATCTTCTCTCTCTTTCTCTCTCTCTCTCTCTCTCTCTCTCCGATGCGGCGGCCATAAATTGCGCGCGTTTCGAGCGAGATCGACGCATTTAACGTGGAATAATGCACGACCTTGCAATTGGGCTGCGTTGTATAATCCATCGGAGCGAGCGGGAATCGAACCGCTCCGCGACGTAGTCGAAAACTCGCCGCTGCCGGACCGGGACCGACGTTAATGTAATATCGCGACGACAGAATTACACGGCGTATTACGCACGGCAATCGGCCGTACACGATGCACAATAGAAGGATATGCGGGTACCAATCGTAGGGCAACGGGACCAAGAGGGTCACGGGGAAGGGGTCACGCGCGCATTGTTATGCAAGCAATGCGACGTGTTATGTATTGTTATGTTATTGGCGCATAATTGATGTCACATTAGCGTCGCGCGCACCGTTCCTGTAATGAACCGACGTATATCGCCCGGAATCCTGCGTGTATGCGTCCACCACCCTAACGGGCGTCTCTCGTACATCACGCGTTCGCAAAGAGCGTCTCACAGTTTCGTCCTTCTTGAACGACTTGACACACAAGAGATTATTGATATATCTGTGTGCGACTAATATGTATATCTTGCGAATGTGTAAATTAATTTATATCTAGCACAAAAGAGTGAGATAGACGTTTAAAAAGTTATTTCGTGCGCGATTTAATATTTTATTTATAATCTGATTGCGCGCATAAATAAACGTCTTGCTGATTAAAATTGATATCTCGCGATAATATCAGATAAACTGTCGTATGAATAATAAGGATGTGTGTACATCCTACGTTAAAATCGGAAGTGATTAGGATGATATATATATATATATATATATAATATATATAGCGGCGGATCGATACATGTATACATATATGTATATGTATATATACATATTATGTTGCAATAATTAACTATTACTTCGCGATAATACTGCTTAATTTCCTACCTTGTGCTCTCATGTATATTATATTGTGTAGTGCGGTATACAACGGAGAATAGGGTAACGCTATCGAAACAGCGGTTGTTAATTAATAAGTGAGTAAATCTCACACAATAACTTTGTTGTTCGATAATTTGCTAAAAGTGCGCGATAAAGGCGCGCGCTCGAACAAACATTTAACGTGCGATTGGTTATTTTAGTATATTAAGTAGAAAGAGTGAAACTGATTTGTTTTTTTTTTCAATTAATTTTACATAGGATCGCGACAATTTGTTTCCGCGTTCTGATTTCACTTGAGAAAACGAGCATAATAATTTCGCGTCTGGGTACGCGTGTGTAACCTTCGCGAAAGATACGCAGCATCGATCGATCAGTATGCCAGCGATGGCTAGCAATCTGCAGCAGTTATTTACAATCGAGCACTCGTTAGCCGTGTACTCCACCATCCACCTACACACTCTCTCTTTCTCTCTCTCTTTCTCTCTCTCTCTCTTTTCCACCGGCGTTCGGCATCGCGTCACACGTGACGCAAATCGGATTTTTCTCGTAAATTGATAAAATGCCGGCTCGTAATTCGGTACAACGTCCGGCAACCGTCGACCCGCGCGCTCTCTCTCTCTCTCTCTTTCTCTTTCTCTCTCTCTCTCTCTCTCTCTCTCTCTCGTCGCTCAGAAACATTTTCAGCGCGTCCGGCTACGAAGAAGCAGCGCCGCACATGTTTTTCATGGGCAGCCATATGCGTGTTCCCGGTTATTAAAAAAAGAAAGAAAAGAAGAAGCGAGGATAACGACCAAGAACGGTCTCGCGGAGAGTGCGTACCTACATCGAGCACAGGAAGAGTCCGCGAGTCCATCTCCGTTGATCCAATTAAGTCGCGAAATGAACGCGCGCGCGATCGTCAATACCACGACCATTCGACGACGTTTCCGCTAATGAACTCGAAGCCGATTGCGCAATCCTCGTGAAGGATTCTAAATATGAACGCGCGCGCGTGACGAGTTCGATTAATGATTCGTGGTAACGAATCATTACCTAACCTAACCTGACCTAACGTCGAGGTGTCGACGGAGTTCGACGATACATTTACTCTACGTCATCATTAAATCGCAATGTATCATATTTTATATGTATATATAAATATTTCATGAACGATCGTTTAAACTTGTTGCTTGTGATTAATAAGTTGTCGAAATAAATTTAAAAAAAAAAAAAAAAAAAAAAAAAAGCAAGTTTATTAAAGCTCTCACGCGTATCGCGTCATGTAGATATAGATGTAGAATCTACTTTCTCCGATCTCGATATAGACCAGGAGGATAATAGGGTCCAACTACGGAAGTCTGTACTCGAGTCGACAAATCAGGCAGTTTAATGCTAGCGTAAATGCAGGTTGCGCCATCGGGAAGGAGTTAGAGGCAGGACAGGGGGTTTACAGGTCTCGGGGGTGAGTTTATCGCCGAGCTAAGTAATACGAATGTGTCTGTGCCCGCGACTGCTGGTGGGTGCCTCTAGCCTCGGAGTTATCTACGAGGGGACAGTAGTTACGATCCACGCCGTCCATCCATTTGGATAAATATTCGTTTTACCCCCGGAAAAGTCTCTATTCTTTCACCGGCCGGCGCACCGCCACTTCCGGGTGACGTCGCGCGGCGACGGGAGGCGGGCGAAGTTTTCTAACTCTAAACGGATTTCAGCCACAATCCGCGCCAAGTATTGGAAACGATATCGTCCGTGATTCCGAAGATTTTACGCCGACAGATCTTGAGTTTTCTCTTATCATGCCCTTTATTTCTTTTACTGGATTTTATTGCGTTTTATGTGCGCGTTTTATATCGCGTGAATTGTAAATAAAAAGAAAGAGACAGCTTTTCGTTAAATTTTCACGTCTATAATCGGTGCATTTCTGTTGTTGCGTGGTAAAGTTTGTAAGAACGGAGCACAAAACTTATTTGTTAAGTATTTAATTAAAGCGTTAAAAGCGTCCAAATGTTCAGAACTCACGTGGTAAACTAATTAAGCTAATTAAGATACTCCGTTCTCTTATATTGAAAGTTGATTTCAACTCCATCCCTCCCCTCACACTCCGCGTCGCAGTCTTTGCCCTAAAACAACTGCCCTAAAATACACGCAGTTAACGATTTCGTAACAGTCTTAAGGGAAACTTTCTGCTCTCGACGCGACGTTGTTAAACTCTTTACGACTGCCATTCGTCGTTACAATGGCGCCGGTATATAGGCCGTTTGTACGAACGAACGAATGGTTCGAGAGATGTTGGAAAAGGCCACATTTATCTACAGCTGTCGATCGTTACTGCAAGATTCGTGCGAATTTCACAAAGATGCGTGATTATGCTAATGACGATCGCGAGATCGGAATAAGGACGGGAATTCATTCGTGTTCGACCGCTGCTGCTTACCAGATGGGACGACGCCGAAATGTCTGGATAACGCGAGATCAAAAACTCTCTTGTAAGAGCAATGAGAAACGAGAAGTAAATGAAAACGATCGGAAATACGTTGATTAATTAATATCGCGTTATCGTATCACGACTTATGTTTCTCTCTTTCAACGGCATCCTTCTTCCTGCTGCTTTCCGACAAGAACAAATTATCGGACAACATTTGACGTTGCGTAAAAAAAAAAATTAATTAATTAAAGATAAAAGAAATCAAGTTTCTTTTTTTTTAATTTTTGGCTAAAGCTTAGCAAATAACACGTAGTGAGTAGAGAAATCTGTCTTAAAAGCTAATGCGATGACTCATACGTGTGCATTGTCGTGCAATAATTGCGCGGAAGTAAATTGTGTTTTTTTCCTCTCTCTCTCTCTCTCTCTCTTTCTGTCTCTCTTCCGTGAAGAGATATCTGGGAAATATCAGGGTTGAAACAATCCCAGGAAACGGGTGGCTCGTGTGGCCTCTGGAATGTAGTTAAGGATAATAGCCCGAATGAATCGAGCGCGGGACCTTAATGCCGGGGCAGGATGAGGTTTCAAACAAATTCGGGGGCTGCGAAATGCAACGAGAGGAAGTTCGACCGTGGGCGTAGATACTCTCGCGAGAGACGGAAAGAGTAGGGAAGGAGGGAGGGGATAGGAAAGAGGCGGAGAGATTACCGGGGATCATTAATAACGCGGAGCACCATTATATCCGGTAACTTTTATCTGCTTGGACGAGCTCTAATGAATATAATGACGTGCTCCTCTCTGTCCTGATCGTATTATTTATTTCGTCCATCTCTCTCTTTCTCTCCTTCTCTCTTCCTTCTCCAGCGCGACGTTCATCGCGTTTCATCGCGATCTCATCGCGGCTTCTTGATAATTCGCGCGAAGAGAAGGATCTCGTCGTCGGTCGGGAAATTTCTCGCCGTCGTGCTGTTAATTAACTCGGGCGTAGCTCTCGCTTTCAAAACAGATTGGAGAAACGCGCCGCGCGTTTTTTTTTCTTTTATGCGCGCAAATTCGACGGTCGGCCGTCATTTATGTCGCGCGAGAACGACGCGCAAACCATCGGCGGGAGATTGCGACACGCGCGCTTCTCTAATTCCAATCGAAGATGGATGCGATGAGAGAGAAATGGATGCGCGCATTATGCGCCCGTTATACGCGGATCGTCGAGCATTCGCGGTCGTTTGCGCACCACGGACCATTTTCGCAACAAGGCGCCGAGCCTGTCCGGCGCTTGTCATTACTCGCGCACGATAAAATCAATAATCGATGCCGAAACATGCTCGACGTCGTTCCGGCGAACGGACGGACGTCGCGCGATAAATACGTGCGTCGATCGCAAGAACGATCGCACGGATATATGTATACGTGCGTGTACGACGCGAATCGATAAAAAGAATCTGGAGTCTGAATGCGCGCGCAAAAATCAACCTGCGTGCAAATTTCAATTTGCGGGGGCGATCATAATTTGTTTTTGCTGGCGTGTTAGTTATTTATTTCTGGTGTTTATGTTACTTACATTTTCCGCTTCCGGGCGCAGCGCGCGACACTCGGCAACTCACGACGGTATATAACATACTCGTTAATGTTGAAAAAGTTTATGACGATTGCTCTTGCAAAAAAGCACGATATACGATCCCAGTCGTCGTGCTAAATTTACCGCAGCAGCGGCAGCACGTTTCTACTTTTAAGAAAGTAGAACTGGAGACTACGTCTCTCCCACCTATATTTTTCTGAATAAGAAACTTATTAGGGGCATAAAATAAGTAGAACGTGAGCGGACAGTAAATAAACGTAATTCTCTCGCGCTAGTAAAACTTAAAATTCAGCAGTTCAAAGTGTCTCCGAAATAATAAAAAATAAAAAAAAAAAAATCGAAACACTCTCCTTCTCTCTTCGATAATTTTCCAAATTTAACAGTTTAATAATTTGGCCCCGTTTCTCCCGGAGAAGTGGCGTTTTCTTTTTGAAATACGCGAAATGACCCCGTGGAGTAGGTTACGACCGTCGAGACGGTCTGAACTTTTCAAGACGTGACAAGAAGAGACGTCCACATTCACGACATCCATTAAAGACGAAGACCATAATCGTTCGATTCCATCGTCAAACAATGCGTATATCACGTGTCATTCGGTCTGTAATCTCTCGTAAAGTATTTTCAGCCGGGTCACCTAGTAGCCTCGATTCGTCAGTAACACCACACTTACTCGCATACTCCGTACCACACCGCGCGAATAGCAGTCGTACATTCGCGGCATCGCGACGTGACGACGACGGAGCGTCCGCACAGCCGGCGCGCCGAATAACGCGCGACCACTCGCCGAGCGGCCATTAAAAAGTTACGGCGGCGAAAATGAAGACGTATTTCCGCGCCACGCGCGCGCATGTGTGTGTGTGTGAGAGTTAGAGACAAAGAGAGTTTACCAGCATAGAGAAGAGAATATGAGAAACGAGACACACAGTTGGAGCTCGCGCGCGACGAATAACGTCGTTGATATATACCGTCGAACGACGTTATAAAAAAAAAAGCTCCCGTATATATAAAATCCATTTACTTGCATTATCCAAACCGATAAAAAGACTCGTCGACTCGAGAGAGACGTTTTACAAACCTTTTTGGACCGCGGCACTTTGCCGCGCGAATCTTTCGTAAACTGCTGAACGGAGAAACGCGCAGCGCCATATATTACAGCTTCGTCACTCGCATTCGATAATTGCTTTGAGAGCGCGACGCGTCGGATTTTCTCAATTAGAGTCGCCAGCCGGCGACGACTCAAAGGCACAAATTAAGAGCGCGCGCGGACGGATTCGGATAACCGAGTTGTAACTTCGCGAGTGGGTGGGGGTGGGAGCACGGGGAGTGAATGGATGAGAGAGGTTAAGGGGGATCAATGAGGGCAAGGAGATAGCACGATTGCTTCCCGCGGGATGGAAGGGACAGGGAATTAATTAAAATCCCGCGACGACGCCGTTGGGTCAGCGATTTGCAGGTTACCGGTGGTTGTACGAAACTTCGGAGACACTACACCGAGAGAGAGAGAGAGAGAGAGAGCGAACACACACCTTCGACACAGAGATTCGCCCGCGTCCCTCTTCGTGTATACTGCAGTTTATCGGAAGTTTCGAACCACGGGCGCGAGGAGCATGAAATAAGACTGATTTGGAGTTCACGACATCGATAGCTTAGCCCCGTAGTTTAACCCCGCTTATCGGCCTCGTCTCTCCGGACTGTCGATGCCGGACTGTCAATTATCATAGCCGACGCGATAACTGCGACCTTGCCGTTCTCATTGAAAGTACCAGACAATCGCGCGCACACAGTTTCGAAGAGATAATTTGTGTTGAAACGCGCGGAAGATATGGTCAAATAAAGAAAACGTTTTTACACATGTACATCTCTGTATCGTGAAACAACATTAATTACATGATGTTAATGATATTAATCGCGCTTGCGGCGAGTTTTTCTTTCTCGTCCAAGACAAAAAAATGGGCAGTCTTACTAATCGACGGAAGAATGATGAACCTAAACGATGAGATGTTTGCTTCAGCAACTTGTCAGAAAACTTGTCTGACCGAGGAAATTGATGATGCCCGCCCATACCGTAACGTGCACGGCGAACGGTAAGATAATAATGCGGTGCAAAACTTCTGTTGATGCGTGTAACAATATATTTCGCGCGACTTGACGTTCGTCCCCTCCCCCTCTATCCGTGATGATGCGACGTTTAAAAAGTACGACGCAGATATCCCACGGGATTCCATCGATCACGGGGACCGGCTCAAACAAAAATAATCCTATTTGCGCAAACGCGGCGGAATTCGAGAGAGTCCGTCGATCGTCTCCGTTCATCAATTCGCTTAGCCCCGGCGAAGACGGTGGAGAGGGAGAGAAGAGGGAAGCGGGCTTTCTACGCGTTCCGAGTTCTCCCGAGAATTATCGCGTCTCGGGCGCTCGGAAAAAGAAGATCGCCGCAGTCAACAGACAGAAAAACAGAGGCAAGCAACTCCGGGATGAAATACGAGCGGGGGTTGTTGATATGCCGCGAAAAACCGCGGATCTGTCGGAAGATTCGTTTGAACCGTGCCGCGCCATCGAACCAATCACCACCCAAACGAAAAAGATGCAAGAGAGAGAGAGAGAGAGAGAGAGAGAGAGGAGCGCAAGACGAACTCGCGCGGGAATCGCGATCGACCATTCGTCTTGTCGCCGCCACGGGCATTATCATATTTCCCAGGCAGCGCATCACGGACCGAGCCTGAGTATAGTATTCCGATTTCTCCCAAGCGATGCCTTACGCACGAACGACGCCGCCGCTTAAACGGATAAATCTCTTCGGAACCAATTTCGCGGAGTTTCATTTGCATCGACGGTCGGCGGCATCGGCGGCGGCGGATCTGACGCCGCGCGCGGTTTCGTAAACAAGTCTCGCGCGTCGCTTCTTATCCCGCTCGCTGTACGGCGAACTCGTTAAAAGTTACCGCACCACCCGATTAAGATAACGTCGGGCGCGGGGCATCGATATATATATATATATATATATATACACACACACGGCATGTCCCGATTCCTGATCCAGCAGCGAGTTGGACGGTTTAGATCCGATTTTCGATATCGATTATCGCTCCGTCGCTGCCGCTTATCGCGCAACCGGGTCTCGTCTTCAAGATCGGTAAACACAGCTCGCGACGACAGTGCGATCACGCGATACGAATTGTTGACTGCACGTTTCTTGACTTTACAATATTAGCTGCGACGACGAGCGCGTGGTAAAACGTTCCGGCGTTGTGTGTTTTCCGCAACTATCATTTTTCAAAGTGTTACAAAAAAAAAAAAAAAAAGAAAGAAAGAAAAAATCATGTAACAACATATGAATTTTCAAATGAATTTTGCGGAGGATTTGCGGTGACGGGCATTTATTTGCCGACGCTATATCGATAATCGAATCGGATTGCAATATAGAAGAGAGATAATAATGCGGAATAACCGACGGGGGGAAAGAAACTCTCGCTTTGGAGCAACTGGGTTTTCGCAGGACGAATATAGATCGAGCTCGAAACAGGACAGCGTCTGCAATCGAATAAGACGCGGAGGCAAACGAAAGAACCGAGAGGCGAGAAGCGAAGGAGAGAATCGCGATGCAGTTTGCGATTTCATTCACGAAAGGACGTCGGAGAAACGAGACTGGATACTCGTATTTACGTTCTCTCGCAACTTTTATCACTGCGAATAGAGCGCACCGGGTACGCCCACGTTGCCGGGCCCGGAGGGTAATAATCATAATTCGCCGGCTATTGTTTCGCAGATAATTAAGTTCTTGCTCCTGGAACGCGCTCCTTCGGCCGGCGTGTTTCCTACGTGCCACGCCGGCGTCTTCGCCAATCTGGGGGAGGAAAAAGCACTCCGAGAGAGCCCGCGTCGTCCTTGTTCGAGCGAGCCGGTCCCGGGGCTGGTATACAACTCGAAAACTCGCAAATACGATCGCAGCTTCTCTCCCGAGGGAATTATAGTGTATCGCGCGGCAAAACACACCGTGTGTATCAAACATCGATTCTCGGCGCCCCTTTGATTTGCAATCCGAAACTGCGAGCTAAATGCTTCTTTAGACATTTATGAAAGTTTCGTTTCGATCGACGAAACGTCTTCGACGCTTTATAGTTCGCCGGCCGCCGTCTCGACGCTTCGAATTGAGATTTTAATCCGCTTGCCGAGACAATCTAAACGCGATCACCACCGAAAAAGATCTATTGCGAAAGCTTGAAATTTCATAACCGGCAAGAAAATGCAAAGAGAAACAAAGAATAATGAGCACCGCTTTGTCAAAAAAAAAAAAAAAGTCAGCCACTTGCCCCGGTGCTGTTTCTAGTCGAACGATTGTTAATAAATTCGCGCCAATGTGAAATTCTTATCCGACTTTCACATTGATTTATTCCGTTACACTTTTTGCGCTATTTTTTTCGTCCGTTAATTTGCACGGCGCATACCCAGATCCGTCGTTTTATTGTGCCAGTCTTTTTTTTCCTCCCGACAGGGAAAAAAGCGCATGTAATATGAATTGAAGATGTCGGAATATAATTTTAAAAATTACATTTTTATAAAAAAAAAAAAAAGCTTTAAACGCGCGAGACAGTTGAAATGTTTCGTAACCTGGATTTCTATCATATAATAGAACAATATATGTTTTACAGATTGCAAAAAAATAGCGGAGAATCGCGTGATTACTACATATTGACGTTGAAAAACAGATTATAAACACAATTTCGATAATAAATATTATTTTCCGTTTTGTAAAAACTGCAATTGCTATAACAACACTTGTGAGAATTACCTTTGCGAGCAATTTTCGTAACCATTATAACGATAATAGAAATACTGATTAAAAAGTCTCGAGCTACGGTGCGGAATTACCGCGCGCTGCAAATTTTCCGCATCGATCATTCGGACGCGGGCGCTGTCGAAAACGCTTTGCGCCTGTATATCCGCGGAGGGAAGGGGCGACGCGCGGCGAGAGAGGGTGGAAGATTCCATCAAGTTTTCAGCTGCAGTGGTAGCGGCGAAAACCTCGTCGACACAGGCGGCCGGTACACGGCCGAGGCTGGCTACTCGCCACACGTACACTCCTCCGTCACGCCGTTCCTGTCCCCCAAACCACCCCCTCCAGCCCTGGATAAATTACGCTAGATATCTGCATACAAAACGGCCCGGGAAAATTAAAAACACAAACAGCGAGCGAGGGAGGCGCCTCTCTCTCTCTCTCTCTCTCGGCTCGCTCTCTCCACCCTATGCCGCACTTTCTCTCGCGCACTTTCATCCCTTTTCTCTCTTTCTCTTTCTCCTTTTCTCGCTCTGTCCGTCCACAAGCTTCGGCCGCATATACCGGGCCGCTTTTCCCCGAAGCAGTAGCTATCGCATTATAGCGCCGGGTCACCAATCTTGTAAATTGCCTTCCGCTGAGAGAGTAGAAATCATAAGTTTTCCGGTAATCAAATGATTCATCGCGCAGCCGCCCGCTGCCAGACGGACCCCGCGACGACGATGTCGTTGCAGAAGCGCAGCGAGGCACCTCGATTGCGAAACTCGCGAATACGATCCTCGCGCACATACGTACACACACCGCACAATATGTACATACTCCGTAAAAACGAAACTCTTTCCTATATATCGAGTATCAGAGAGATTTATCTCTTTCTATTACGCGTCTATCGCATCCGAGAGAGTTCTTTTTGTACTTTATGTAAGAAATTAAAATTTGTATCGAGTGAAAATTTATCAAATGTTCTCGAGAACATCTATCTTGGGACTTTCTTAACACATTGAAGCTATGCACTGTTATCTAAACTGTTTTTCTGAAAAAAGATACAAAACCTAAACGGAGAAATATTTATGTACAATCTCCAAGCTGATACCGCGACGAGAGAGCGGATCTTCGCGCTCGAATAAGAACGCGCGCGCGTCGCGTCGCGTCGAATCCGCGCGTTTCCGCCTGAACGGCGCGCGTAAGAAGCGCGCGGTTCCTTTGATTTATCGGCCACAAATCACGGGGGCCAGAGAAAGCGCTTGATTTTTATTGGCCGCAGTTACTTCCAATACATCATTCGTAGACCTCGTAGTAGTTGCTGTACTTCTACCTTCGTGGATCGCGCGCGCTCTTCTCGCGCCACTGCCCTCCACCGGCGAATTCGCGCTCACTCGATTCGATGTTCTCGACGAGGAGACCGCGATAATTCCGGCCGCTCTCGCGGCGAGAGGAAACTGCCAAGAAAATCCGGCAATGTAATCGGGCGCGCACACAGCAGCCCCGGTGGTATGTTTGCATACACACGCGGCGCCGAAATCGATTTGCGAGTCGATTCGCGAATATATATATGCACGCGGCTCACCGCGTTCGCTCGCACCGTCGATTAATAATCGATATGGGAGTATTTAACGTGTGTTTTCATTACCCGGTGATTTATAAGCGCGTACGCACCGCGCGCTGACGTTCGATGTTCAGCATCACGCGTGTAATATCACGTCGATTCGCAACGATGGCACTACTCTTCGGAGATTAATTTTGCGTGAACGCCGGCGTACTCACGCGGCGCGCGAACGTTTGCCCGTAGTTATTGATCGGACATTAGTAGGGTAATGATTAATTGATGATTATAATTGCATTAAGTACCGCTCGCGGTAACAGTAGAAATTACATTAATTATTCCAAGTACTCGGTCGAAATAATTACATGGTTGCTCGCAATGGGCGATGGTTCACTATCCCCTCTCTCTCTCTCTCTCTCTCTTCCCATCCGTGCGGGGAGAACGGGGGGAAATTGCGCAAGGATATTGCTGAATATACATTTGCAACGATTTCGGAAACCGAAATGTATCTTCGCCGCGATATTGCGAGCGCGCCCGAAACATTACGATATTGATGTCGCTGTCGCGGTAATTGAACGCATGTCGCATGTTCGGCGAATCGTCGAGAAAATCTATTTGCGTGATACACACAAAACCGAGCGCGATAACGTTAAACTAGTCATTATATTAATTAAAACCTGTTCGTTTCGCGTATGTATATATTCGTGGCGATATGAATATTGCGTTTAGCGCATTATACGACTGTTGTACGGCTATTGCGTATATCAAGATTTTAACCTGAAAACCCCAAAATTGAATATCTTCGTTAAATCGTGAATTTAAAAAGAGAAGATTAATGAACGGATTTAGAGAAAAATCTGCGGTTTCCTATCACTTTTGAACAGAGGAAGCAAGATTCGTTCGCTCGTCTCTCGATGAGCGACGATTGTTTTACAAGATATTAAATCTCGCTCGTGCAAAATGCGGGAACATACACCGCGTAAAAGTATCAGCAGCCTCATTCAAATATGAATCGAGCGCGTCTCATTTGTTTTCTTCTTCTTTTTCGTCTTCTTCGTTATTCTATCCACGAAGGCGAGTCATATAGTCGGCGAGAAAGACCGCGACTCTTTTTACAAACCTCCTCGGCACCAGCAGCCCCAATGAGGATGCACTGCTGAAGTATTCATGCGTCATAGAATTAACTCGGAGCGTCTCGAGGTATGGGACTTAATTTAAAGTCAGACGGCGTAGAGAAAGCTCATAAATACGTGACCGACACACACATACACACACATACGCACACCCTCCTCGAAACGCAACCGGCAGCCACATGCGACGGAGAATTCACACGCGCGTATATTTCCGCGCTCTGAGACGATACGACTACGGGAAACGAATAACGTAAAGATAACCTGGGAAATTTTTCAATCGAACTCACCGGCCCTTTCCGTCTACGCCATGAAGGCTCAGTCATTGCGTGACAAACATGTCTATGTAATAATTATCATTCGTGTGCAATTTCAATATAGATTAATTTCAATTTAGAAATTAATTAATTTATTTCAATTTAGTGTAACGCAATGCATTATGTATGAGCTTTATTAAATATATATATATATATAAATATGTATAAGTGAAATATATTAATTTTATAAACAAAAACTTTTCCAACAGCTCGTGTAATGTTGTAAGTAGAACGTGGTGTTTGACGCGCATAGACGCCCGCGCGCGGGCTTTATGAGCGGAAAATTAACTTACCTTTTAAGATTAACGAGAAAAGTTTCGTATTAGATCGCAATCTGCTCGCGGGTACAAAGTTCCATGCATGTACATTTATGAGAGTGATATCGTGAACACGTCCGGCACGGCAACAAGCGATATCCCGCCTGGATAACCCCCCCCCTCCCCCCAGCCGTCGAGAAACGCTCGTTTTCCATCGTGCGCATAGACGAGAGAACGGGAGAATGGGATGGTGTTTTATAGTGCCCCTTCCTATATCCCCCTCCCCTTCCCATTACAATCCGTCTTTTATATCAATTTCATTTCCTTAAAAGTATTTTTACTGGTGAGACAGACTGCGCGACGATCACGAGCGCCATTCGGTGAAACCGAGCACGACTCTCAATGTGGACAGCGAAACTTTAATGCGGCGCCGCTGTGCGATTGACGATATGTTTTACTACTTGTTTAACAAGTTAAAAAGAAATAAATCGCGATAAATTTCGCGTTTCCGTAAAAAGCGAAATATTTCAACGTTGAAACAGCAAACATGCAATGTAATCATAAATAGAGTAGTTACTCGCAGACATAAAGTTTAATAAATAATTTTCAATTTTAAAATTACACACAAATGCTCAAACAGATATAAATTTAAAATTGCTGCTAAAATATTTCATCTCGTTCTATTGGTACCTATATTATATGAAATGACATTAAATATCTTTCCTGATATATTCACGCTGATTATTCACAATCGACCTCCTCCCGCCGCAACATTCTCTCGTATCTCGAATACGTGTGCGCGACCTCTCTTTTTATCATAGTTAACGCATATGTAACTTGGCAACTGAAAGCAATCACACATGGCACAATCCCGCGACCCGAACAACGCGGCAATGTTTCTGAATCGTAGCGCTCGCGCGCGCTTGCACTCGCACTTCCGCTTTGCAAATGTCGCGCGACGGAATCCAGCGGGCTCGATAATTCTCCAGGCAACACGGACAATCAAATCCCGGGGACACGATCGCTAACACGTGTGAGTATATTAGTGCCGAATCTCCGCGCCTCCCTCATCTCCGCAGCATCCCCCGTCGCATCGCAGAATACATGTGGCGCGTATCTGCATACCTACCTCACCAATTACCATTCCCAGTATCTGTACAGGACCGGTGAAACGTTTCGTGTGCACGGATCATATCGAGGCACCGCGTTGAATTATACAGGAAGCCGCGAATCCCTCTCTCGTTCTCGCGGAAAAGAGATTTTCGCAATCGCGGTGTTTCTCGCGGAAAATAAAAGTCCATTGTGCCGCGTGTTTAAAGATTCGCTATATACGAAGAGAAAAAGAAAGAGAGAGAGAGAGAGAGAGAGAGAGTGCGCAAGAATGTGGAACTTAAATCCGCACCGCCCAGTCGTTCAGTTCGCGGCGAATCAGAACTCGTTCAGCCATGCGGCAACGAAATGAAAGATCGCGCAAAGTAAGGAATTGCGACTACACAGTGACTATATAATCCGTTTCCCTTAATCCTCCCTGTCGGTATTTATAATTCAGAGCGTAATTTCCTTTCGTGATCTCTCTCTCTCTCTCTTCCTCACCCTCACCCTCCCTCTCTTTCTCTCTCGACTTTGCCGAGATCCGGCGACTGCACCTACACATCTCCGCTGCGCGAACATCGAATTCGCGCATAATCCCGGTGAATCTTTCGAAGCGTATGAAATTCTAACGAACTCATCCTGTTGCGCGCACGTGTGTAACGGAATACGTAATTATATACACACATACACGAAGAAGGACTTACTTACGAAGAAGAGTCTCTTACTTGTGAAACACGCTTGTTACGGGAAACGCAGCCGGCGCGCGCGCACACACAGATACGCGTGACCGTATCGAATTTTCTTTAATTCCGTCATAATTTCTCTCTCACTCCGCCCGATTCATTCTGTAATTCTGTATTACACAATGACATCACCGGGAGATACATATTCGCGCAAATGTGATAGTCGAAATGGGTCACGAATAGATGTAAAAAAAAAAAAAAACGTGACGCACGACGAGCGCGAATCATAATAATCCGCAATGTTCCAAAAATGAAACTGCGATATGTCCGTTCGGGATAAATTGATGGATTAGCATAAAGAAGAGCGATGCGTGATACACGTCCGGAATATATTCCCCTCCGATATATTGCTACGCCAGATATCTCGATATTAGCATAAGCTCGTAAATACTTTCCGCCCGATGCAATTTTTTTCTCTTTCACCCTCGCCGTCCGCGATACGGCGCGTTAATGTCAGGCACAACGGGACCGGTTCACTTCCTCCTCTTCCTTCTTCTCTCGCCCCGTTATACCCCCCTTCCCTGTATATATTAACTGGTTTTGTAAAGGGTATGAAAAAGAAGATACGTGAAGGTGGATAAAACGCGTACTTATATTCCCGAGGATGGAGATATATTGCGCGATCGAAAATCCCTTTGACCCTCGCGCCGCGCGTAGAATGCTCGGCATGGGTTCTATCTGACTTTACGGCGACGGCACGGGGCATCGGAAATCGACGCATCGATCTCTCGCAGGGCAGAGAGAAACCGGACGAAGAGGGGGAGGGTAAATTGGGAGGAGGGTAAATTGTGGGTCAAAGGTTGGAGTTAGTCTCGACGCGTCAGCACTTTAGCCCTCGTTAATGACGTCATTTACCAGTCTCGGGGCGCGTTAAGCCGAGCGTGAACGCGCAACGAAAGAAGGAACGACGAGCGATTGACCGTCGGGGCGAAATCCGTCTCGCGCGCGATTTTGCGAATGCGCCATATAATGCGTATATCAAAATCGACGGACGGACGCTCCCGTCTCTATCCCATGGGCGGTATTTTCTACGACACCCGTTGAATATTAACGCGGCGAGGTCGATACGACACACGTTATATGACGTTATGTTATGAATACAGAATTAAAATGGTAAAACGGCCGGGTTTTAGCTTGACAATATTTAAAATTTCAAGCGCCGCTTGCGCGAAATTATGTATTTCAAATAGGTGGAAAACGTCGGTGTATGCGGTTTAAATTCATGAATAATTAAGTCCGAAATTAAAACCTCCGATTACTTTCCCACACTCGACGGATCGGTATTCAATTTTTATTCGGCGCGGTCGTTCTTTCGCCTTCCCGAATATACATAGTACGAATCTATCCTATTTTGATTATCGACGCGACTGATTTTCTTACGGTTCGACACGACCGTACTCACCGGAGACAGATCTGTTATCATCTATTCACGATTGCTCCGGATAATAGAAGCAATATCGAGTCGGCCTAGAATTGATTAGCTTTATACGTATCGATTATCGATACGGCTTCTCGATTTTTTAGTAACCGCCGCTCTGCCACGTTACACGAATATTCAAACGCAATTTGAGAAACCGATCAAGCTCGCCGCGCGACGTCCTAAAAAAATTCCGATTGGATTTTTACAATTCCTTCAGGGTTTTCAGGTTCGCGCTGGGAACGCGAGCTAGCACATCCGGCAGTCATCCTGACAGAAAATCGCCGAATCCTACGGGGCGAAATTATCTTTCGGCGATTGCCGTTTACATCGTGCCCTGTAGCTTCCGTACCGTTGGAGGTCCGTATCATGCCGAGTTTCGCTCGAAGAGTGAAGGTGAAGAGACGAAGGGAAGAGAGCAGGGAGGATCCATACAGTTCGCGCGCAGAGTCCGTGGGTCCATAGCTACGGCTATAGCTTGCCTCTGCAGTTCGCCGGCTATTTCCCATTTGGCAGGCGAGCCAGACCCAGCACTTTTGGTGCCAACCGATAATTGGACGAATCACAGTCATTCGCTTCGCGCGAACTACTCCTCCCGTCCTGTCTCCCTTCAACCTTTTTATCTCTCACTCTCCCTCTCCATATATCTCTCTCTTCCTCTCTCTCTCTCTCTCTAACTCTCTCTTTAAATATATGCTTTCTCTCTTTTTCTCGAATGAGTTTACTGAGCATATTCTCTGTCCGATCTCTTTTCGAATCAGTACCGACGCATTTTGCTCCACTTCTTTTGCAATTCTGCATTTTGAGTCCCGCTACTACCTCTCGCATCTGTCGGTTTACGCTCTCTTTGCCGGTCTCTGCTTTCTTCTCCGTAATTTATCGAATTTTCTTTTCTATTTCGCAAATTTTTAGCGGTCTCTCGGAAATTCACGCTCTGTTTGCGTTGAATATGTATACGCTTTTGATCTAACAAAGTGAAGCGATCAACTGACGTAGCAGCTTAAGAAATCTACTTTTTACCCAAAATTTAAAACCCATTTAATAAACGCGTTCTATGTGTGCATAGAAAAATTTCACAAAATAATTCTCTTTTACTGTAAAATCTTTCTTAAAGTTATAAAAATAATAAACAAGAAGTGACTTCTCGACTATGCGCATTCGCGTTTTTGTTATTTTCGAACACGCAATTTAAAGATTTGTTTCATTGTCAACATATAAATATTACAGCATTAACATTATGAAGCACAAAGGACATTCTAATATTCCTCTCAATAGACGTTTAAATAGTAATTGGAATATGCGTCGTGCTTTCAATCTTGATTGTTAACATATTACATATACATATATATACATATATATAATATATATATATATATATACATATTGCTTGCGGGTGATGCACAATAGCATACATCCAATACACACAAACGTTATTGATTTGTAATATCCTGGCGGAGTTAATTACATCTGCTTCCCTTTCCACCGCAGTTAAACTTCAAGTGTTCGACCTCGTTTCGAAGAAAAAAAAACATCAATTTTTATGAACACAACGAATCGAATTTTCACAGCCGAAGAAAATCTTGTGGAGAGATTTCCGATTTTACTATCGCGCAAATAAACTTTATCGCCGCGGAAGAAGCGAATAAAAATTCGCTACCTTATCGATATTTGAAACGGGGCACGTTATTATTGGGAATTTTTTATGCCGCGATGAAAAAGCTCAAAATTTGTTTCCCCGCGTAATTCTACGGGGGTCAACCCGTTATATTCGAAATACATAATAATTTTCGCATATATATACGCGTAGATAAAGACGCTGCGAATCGCGCGTGTTAAGGGGTGGTCGTAAAAGCGAGCGGGTATACTCTTTAGTATACTGCCGAGAGTAGTATGCCTCCGTTAAAACCGCGGGTTTGCATTAGAGCCAATCACAAATTCACAGAGCATTAACCTCGCGTTTGCAAGGGCGATAGGGTACGATAGAACGGGGAACGCGAAGGGCGTGAGAGGTTTGTGGAAAGACGAGTAAACGGAGGGGTACGTACATACGTAGCGGATAACGTTACGGGAAGTATGCGCTATCTGCAGGATCCATGCTATTTGCGTAAAGTGGCCTAACCTATCCCCTCCTCCTTGCTCCCTCCCTCAGTCCTTCTTCTCGATTCCGTGGTAACCATCTACGTTTAGACGGCCTAGAGGGTAATACATTGTTTGCTCTTCGTTCGCTAAACTAAACCGCATTCGGAATTAATTGCACGTTAGGAGGCCGCGAGATAATTAAAGCCTCGATTGCCTCCCCCGTTAGTTTCTCAGATACGTCGTTAGGAAACGCCACTGTTGGACATCTTTGTGGTTGCATATTAGGGACAAGTAAGAAAGAGATAAACATATTTCGGGGTATCTCATTAGCTTTCACTTTACTGTTCACGAAATTCTTTTTCGTAGCTTATTTACTTTTCCACAGAAAAATTAATCTTTTCTTCTATCGCGTTTATTGCATTTCTTATTGAAAAGAAAAAAAACAAGGTCTACGAAACGTCGAAACGTTCATTACGATAATATTCAATAAATTACACTAATAATAAATTTAACTAATTATAAAATACCTGTGATTTGAAGCTCCTGAAATCCTCCTGTGACACGCGGACGCACTTTTTCTCCGAGAAAATCGAGAACCGCGACGAACGATTTGCGAAGACTCCGGGGAACCGTGGTGTACGCGCTTCGAAATTGCGAGGACGAGCACGCCGAGCGATAATCGGATCGATCATACCGGGGAATGACTCGCCTGCCGAAGGAAATTGGTCGTTAGTCATTCCACCTGGCCTCCTCCGAGCAGGAAACAATTACGGATTCGCAGTCAACAAGAGCGATTCGCGCTCCGAGTGAGAGAAAGAGAGAAATCGGGGATCGTTCTGTTTTTTTTTTTTTTTTTTTTTTTTTTTTTTTTTTTTCTCTCGAGTCGCGTACGAGAAAAGCGAACAAGAGGGCAAACACAGCGGCCAAGCCCCTCTCTATCGGTCGATAATCTATACGCTTTTTCCCCGCGGAGAAACGCCCACGCCGAAGACCGGCAAGGAGCCATTGTTTCTCCGTGTACGGCCGGTTTGATTGTGCTAATGAAAAATGGGAAAGTAGTAAAACTCGAGCCAACGGAGAGGGGAGGAAAAAAAGGGATAGATTCGTCGAGCTCGGCCGCTACCGCGAACACGCGGAAAGAGGGTGGAAAGAGCGAGACGAGAATTGAACGGCATCCAAAAGCGCTCATAAACGAATAACACTCATAAAAGATAAGATATCGAAGGATTATATCCATTATCATATATCTGGATGCCAGGAACTTTTTGCCTGGCTGCACGGTTTGCCTGACGTATGACGGATATCAGTCTCGCGTTACACCCGCCCGCCTTCCGCGAGATATTCTATATTGCGAACAAAAATGATATATCGTCCGCAAATACTAAGTTATATGTGCACTAGTCAGGACTATCAATCATCCCCCGTGAACATGGTAAAGAAGTGGTCTTTAACTTTAGATTTCACACAGAGAAAAGTGTATTGTAATGTGTGGCTTTTTTGCGCTCGTTCGTTGTAAATTTTATAGCGGCACAGCATTGCATTATCTTCTTTCTCTCTCTCTCTCTCTCTCTTCGTTACGTAAATTTGCGCGATGTTTGTTAAAATTTTCGAAATAAACGTTTCCACTCTTTGTAAAAATTCGTAATAGTTGTCTCTTACAACAACAACAACAACAATGTAACAATATATTTCAATTTTTAGACCACGTCCTTTTATTATTAAAGAAGAAAAAGCTGTTTTAATCGTTTTGAAAAATTACTCTATTTTTTTTTTTTTTCATTTCACTTCACATAAATTTTTAGGAGAGGAAGAAGACAGAGAGAAAGAAAATAAATGCTAGTTTTCTATGTAGCAACATTTACAACATTTATAAAAAAATTCAATAGTAAAATAAATTTGATAACAATTTTTGACGAGAAAAGAGAAAGAGAAAAAGAGAGAGAGAGAGAGAGAAATATTTTCCATGCCGGTAAATTACCTTTGACGGTAAAGGAGGCACATCAAGTGTAGAATTACCATAGCAGATGGCACTAGCAGTAAAACAAACGTTTCAAATTTTATGCTACACTTACGAAGAATAGCATGTATAAATTTATTTTTGCATATCGTTTCAAGCCACTCTAAACATAAATTTTACAACTCACAACGCTTTTGTCGTGTGTACAAATGTCACCTATATATAACGACTGTTGTCGAAACAAATTTCCAAAATGGCCATTGCAGTTAACTTATGTGGAAGTTAATTGTTATGAATAAAACGAATATGCGTGTACATGCGCTTCTGTGTGAAGCACAGCTTCTTCAACTTGTTTCTACACCGTGTAAATAAATGTGCGATTGTCGTTCTTCAATCTCTTGACTAAAAATGACTTTTTTTGCAATCTCTTATTAAAATTTAGTATAATTTTCATGGCATGCATGCGCATTCGATTATTTCGTTTTCTTTACAAATATTGGTTAAATATGAATTATAAAGAAATTTAGATTAAAAAGATGATCGAATTTGCTGTCTTAAGTGCGGACTTCGCTTCTCTTTCTCTTTCGAGTTACGCTACAAGTACTTTATTCCTCACTGCATGTAAGATGGAACGATATTTCAAAGCATGTGATAAACACCTTGCAACAATGCATACGTACCAGGCATCTCGCCTATTTCGACGAACAAAATTTCCCGAATCAAAGACAACCAGCAATCACTCCGACGAGTCGACGACTATTGAATAATATCGAACTGTTGTTACACGGCTCTCCTGTTCGAGGATCGATCTTTCGCGCTGCAACGTTGGCAGCAGCGCGACATCGATAGTGGCGTGTTCACGCGGCACGCGCCGTACTGTGTGTTGTACAGTAGCGAGTGTGTAGAGCTGAATTCGGCCTATCGCATTTGTTGTGCATTTATTTGCGTCAAACATGTAACTCCGTTGACAGGTGAGTACACGAGTCGTGAGACGAGAGAGCCGGGATTACTGCGAGAGTGCGTGAAACACGTGTTTCGTCTTTCGTTGCAGGAAATCCAGAGGAAACACTGCGCATCTGGTGTAAATTATCCTCCAGGGGTGGGGTCAGGAGTTGTGATCGTTGTGTCATTCTTTATACAACAACACGTTGACAAGTGATGTCAATCGCGTGAAGGACAAACACACAGAACGCGGTCATGACTCGACCTATCGTGCCAAGCCAGCAGAAGCTGGCTGAGAAACTGACTATTTTGAACGACAGAGGTATCGGTATGCTAACGCGTATTTACAATATCAAGAAAGCTTGTGGCGATGCCAAATCGAAACCTGCCTTCCTTTCCGACAAGGCGTTGGAGTCTTCCATCAAGACTATCGTCAGAAAGTTTCCTAATATAGATATAAAGGGACTGCAGACCATTACGAACATTCGTAATGAGATTATCAAGTCTCTGTCGTTGTATTATTATACATTCGTTGACTTGTTGGATTTTAAGGATAACGTGTGCGAGCTCTTGACTACTATGGACGCGTGCGGCGTTCACATGGACATCACGATTAATTTCGATCTGACAAAAGGCTATTTAGATCTCGTCATCACATACGTCAGTCTGATGATTCTTCTGTCAAGAGTCGAAGATCGCAAAGCGGTGTTAGGGCTCTTCAATGCGGCTCACGAGATGGTACACAGTCAGTCGGATCCCAGTTTTCCTCGCTTAGGACAGATGATCATGGATTACGACGCTCCATTGAAGAAACTCTCGGAAGAATTTGTGCCACATTCTAAATTATTAAAAAACGCACTGACGTCTCTATGGCCAATTTATCCTGGTAGGAACTTGACTGCTGACACATGGAGAGCCGATCAAAAATTAAGTCTTGTCGGCAGTCCCAATCAGATTCTCAAGGCAGCGGCAACAGACACCATGTCTTGCGAAACGCTGAGTTTGGATAGAATTGAGAGATGGGTGATTTTAGGCTTTACGCTTTGTCACACATGCTTGAATCAAGAACAACCGAGCAAGTTGTGGATTACTGCGCTTGAATCTGGCTGGGTTTTGGCATTGTTTAGAGACGAAGTGATTTATATTCATCAGTATATTCAGACATTCTTTGAAGGTATAAAAGGATATAGTAAAAGAGTATCGGAAGTGAAGGAATGTTATAATCAAGCAGTGCAAAAAGCTGGTTACAGGCATAGGGAAAGAAGAAAATTCTTAAGGACGGCTTTGAAAGAACTAGGTTTAATTTTAACTGATCAGCCTGGTCTCCTGGGGCCAAAAGCGTTGCTGGTTTTAATGGGACTCTCTCACGCAAGAGACGAAGTATTGTGGCTATTAAGGCATGGAGATAATCCTCCTATTCAAGGCAAAAGTAAAGGTCGAGGTAGCGAGGATTTGGTGGATCGTCAGTTACCCGAATTACTCTTCCATTGCGAAGAACTACGAGCATTAGTAAAGAAATATTCTCAGGTGCTTCAAAGATATTATGTTCAGTTTCTTTCGGGATTCGACGCCCCCGCTTTGCATCAAATGATACAAAATCTTCCGGTCTGTCCCGAGGACGAGGGGGCTATTCTCAGTGATATGTGTTCAACTATAGCTAGTCTGACTGTAAAACAAGTTGAGGAGAATGAGATATTTGATTTTCGTGCCTTCCGATTGGATTGGTTTAGGCTGCAAGCCTACATGTCTATCGCAAAATGTAATATGAATCTGGCTGACAACAGAGAATTGGCTTCCTTCATGGACACAGTAATCTTTCATTCGAAAATGGTCGACAATTTAGATGAGATGCTGGTCGAAACATCCGATTTGTCTATTTTCTGCTTCTACAGCAAGATATTTGAAGATCAGTTCCACATGTGTCTCGAATTTCCTGCTCAGAATCGATATATTGTCGCGTTTCCGCTCATATGCAGCCACTTCCAAAGTTGCACCCACGAGCTATGTCCAGAGGAACGTCATCACATTCGTGAGAGAAGTCTTTCCGTCGTCAACATGTTTCTGGACGAAATGGCCAAAGAAGCAAAGAATATTATCACCACCATTTGCGACGAGCAATGTAACATGAGCGACAAACTGTTACCGAAGCATTGCGCGTTGTTAATCTCGCAAGTTGTTAATCGCAAGAAAAAAGACAAGAACAAGAAGAACATGTATGAGATTCACAAGCCCGGCATCGAGAGCTACCGGAAGACTCGCGAGGAATTGACAACGATGGATAAGTTACATATGGCGCTTACCGAGTTGTGTTACGCCATCAACTACTGTCCTACCATCAACGTCTGGGAATACACTTTTGCACCGAGGGAATATTTGCATCAGCATCTGGAATCGCGATTCGCGAGAGCTCTAGTTGGAATGGTCATGTACAACCCGGATACTAGCGAAATAGCCAAACCGTCGGAGCTCTTTGTCAGCGTTCGATCGTACATGAACGTTCTTCAGACTATTGAGAATTACGTACACATAGATATCACGCGTGTCTTCAATAACGCTTTGCTGCAGCAAACTCAAGAGCTGGACAGTCACGGTGACAAGACCATAGCCGCACTCTACACACAGTGGTACTCGGACGTTTTACTGAGGCGAGTCAGCGCCGGTAACATCTGTTACTCCGCGAATCAAAGAGCGTTTGTCAGTCTGTCGGTGGAAGGTGCTATTCCGTTTAACGCTGAAGAATTCTCCGACATCAACGAACTGAGGGCACTGGCGGAACTGATAGGACCGTACGGCATGAAGATGCTGAACGAGAATCTGATGTGGCACATCGCTAGTCAGGTGCAACAGCTGAAGAAGTTGGTGGCGGGCAACAAAGACGTGTTGATTGCTTTGAGAACAAATTTCGATAAACCAGAAGTGATGAAGGAGCAATTCAAGAGGCTACAGCATGTAGACAACGTTCTCCAACGAGTCACTATAATAGGCGTGATTCTGAGTTTTCGGCAATTATCGCAGTCGGCGTTGGTTGACGTGTTGGAGGAACGCATACCATTCTTGTTGAGCTCCATATTGGACTTCAGACATCATTTGCCATCCGGCGATCCTATGCGCGTTGTTTCGGAAATGACATCGGCCGCGGGCTTAACTTGTAAGGTCGATCCCACATTGACAACCGCATTGCGAAATCAAAAGGCCGAAGTCGACGAGGACGAGCACTTGCTCGTGTGCTTGCTAATGGTGTTCGTCGCAGTTTCTATTCCGAAGCTAGCTCGGAACGAGAACTCGTTCTACAGAGCCTCGCTCGAGGGTCACTCCAACAACATACATTGCATGGCCACAGCGATAAACAACATATTCGGAGCGTTGTTCACGATTTGCGGTCAGAATGATATAGAGGACCGAATGAAGGAATTTCTTGCTTTAGCCTCGTCAAGTTTACTGAGATTAGGTCAAGAAGCGGACAAAGAAGCTATCCGCAACAGAGAGTCCGTCTACCTTTTGTTAGACCAAATAGTTCAAGAATCTCCGTTCTTGACAATGGATTTACTCGAGAGCTGCTTCCCATATGCACTGATACGCAACGCATATCACGACGTGTACAAGCTCGAGCACTCGCAACCGTGAAGTTAATGGTGAAACTGCGAGTGTGAGATGAAGTGCTGCGTTTCTAATTTGCCACTCAGGGCTACTTTTTTACGTCCACTTGTAACATCGGAGACAATTAACGCCCGTCCGAGCAATAATCTTCCGGATGGAATTTGTTCCGGCGTTGATAAGAAAAAAAAAAAAAAAGTACAAGTACATGTGTCACACCGGAAAGTGGAAGAGTGGTGGATACAAAGTTTTACTCGAGGACTGATACTGTACAATCGACAAACCTCGATATTTTAACGGAATGGCGCGAACCTGCAATATATTGTAACGTATTAGCGATTTTCCTACGTTGTTTGCGAGACAAGAACTCCATGTGTCACTTATATCATAAACAATCGAGACACCCGTACTCTTCTCAAACTTGTAACTCCGCGTTTTCTATGTCAAGAGAAATATCTTTATTAACAAAAAAATAATAATAATAATTATTATTATACTCCACGAGCGGAGTGTTCGACAAGACTTTTGCGCGACGATTCTCGAGAAGATACGTATATTTCGTAATGTTACACCACATTCTTTTGATTTATATTCTTTGACAATTCAGTTCACAAACTACGTAATTGCAATTAATACGCAGTACATGCTACATAATTTGCATTTGACAATTCGAAACATTCTGTGGTATGTGACTGCGTATCTTGGATTTCAGTGGAGTGTTATTAACTTTATGATTAAAGAGTTTTTCTATTTGCACACCGGGACGTATGATGTGTAAGCTCCCACACGACGAAGCTAAAAGATATCGCGATATGTATCACACAGCAAAAATATCGTCACTTACCCTTACAGTATGACTTTTTAATGTACAATTGTATCTTTTACAATAGTTTATATATAATAAATAAAAAAAAAACGCTGTATGTGAAAAAAAAAATACCTTGTTGTGTTTGTCTAGGAATCGCACGCCGGTAAATGTAAAATGTATGCTTTATTTAGTTTTTTCTTTACAATGGTTTTGTCTCTTTTATAATCACATTAACCGTAACACAAGAGATATATTCACAATCATAATCCTCTTATTTATAATATCCTTAAAACACTCGCCGCATTCTAGACATTTTTTTTTGTTTTTGGGAAAAGAGAGAGTGGTGGTCTGAAGCTACGTTCAGGCGATTGGTCAGTATCATGCTCAATTAATAAATTTACAATATAAAGAGACATACATCTCTCGAAAAAACGCAGCACTCGAAGTTTTGCACCGACTAAAAGTAGAGAGACGTAGCACGAACGCAAAGGACTACTTTTATTTTTTTTTATTTTTATTTTTTATTTTTTGTTCGTGATATCCGAGTAACTATCAATAAAAACATATGTCATAGAAAAAAAAAAAAAACAATAATAAGATACTTGTTCGCAAAATGGTCAGTACAAAGGACATGAGGTTTTTACGCTTAAATAATCCCGGATGCACGATGTTGATAGGTCACCACGTTTTTTGGATCGATAGAAAAAATATAATCTCGATTTGTTTCTTTTTTTTTTTTTTTTTTTTTTTTTTTTTTTTTTTTTTTTTTTTGTTCTTTCCTCTCTAACATTATGTACAAGTGATAGAGTAGTGTGTGCATCGCGTCACAGTGAACGCGGGCCTCTGGATTAAGATGGACACAACGGATTTTATTAATTTGTACACACACATACACACACACACACACACAGAGAGAACACAGAAATCGCATTGTGACTTTCGGTCTTGGTTATTATTCTTGCGACACCGACAGTGACTTGATATATTTCGGTGATGACATTCTCGTTTTATGGCAAAAAAAAAAAAAAGAAAAAACAGAAAGAGGTTTATCACGGAGGGAAGTAAAATCTCATCTTAATCCAGAGAGACATCGCGGAAACGAATAAGCTTACAAGCATATGTAGTTAGACATTCGGGACGAAAAAATGATGAAGAAAAATTGTATTCTTATTTTTTATATCTCCCTTTCTCTCGTACGCGCGCAAGCGACTTCATTGTTAACTAATTAACTACGACACCTGACCCCATTCCACGCCCGTTCTTTAGGCTTTTTCGAAACGCAACGAGGCTGCCTTATGTATTCTTCCGTCTATATTCGCGTCTATATTGCGTAAAAACTTTGTATCTGTAAATTTTTTAATCGTAATGTTTCACAGTCACAGTTTTGACGTGATATTGGCAGTGAGATGGAAGCAAAAGTAGTTCACACTGTCGTTTCGATTCAACATCGCGGCTTACACATTCAGTTTATTCCGAAAGCAATTTTTCTAACTACCTTGATAACGTTTTTTTTATCAAGTGGCAGTGGCTCGGAATGAAATGACTCTGCTCGGAAATTGTGTGAGATTTCAACTCGTAGCTTCTCTTTCTTGAACGACACGTCACACACATCTGCATTATTGTACGTTTACACATATTTATTTACGAAAAAGTCTTTTCTAAAAAAACGAAAAAGGAAATTCAAATACACGGACGTATCAAAATTCTCGATTAGCTATCGGTCGTCTAAAGTATTCATATATTAAGAGAGACAACTAACTTACGAGAAACATCTCTAACGATGTAAATATATACTACAACGCATGAAAATAAGTCGAAGACTCGAGAATTGCGCCTCGCTACGTACACAGTGGCAGTAAATCACGTCCGCGAATATATTGATACGCGGACTGTAACTCGCATCGAAATAGACTAAATCGTTTGACGGCGTCACGCGCGAGCGAGTACGAAATGGGGTCAAACAGAATTTCTTCGCAACTACATTTGCAAGAAATCTCGAAATTTTTTTCTAAATAACGTTGATCGGTACACGATTTCCACGGGGTCCACGTCGTCACAAAAAAAAAAAAGAAGAAGAAGAAAAATCTATGCTTAAAACCTAAAGGCTCGATTAAAGACGCACGTACAGACATTCGTCATCCTTAAACTTCCACGTCCTGATTACAAAATACAGAATAATATTTCGCTATAATACAGATCTGATATAAAAACAAGTATTTTTTTTGTATTTCGCTTTACCATTTTGTTATGGTTATATAATCATTTTATAATATAATATCAGTATATTTACATAGATATACACACTCGCGCGATTTTCTTTTTCTCGCGTTTTTTTCTCTCACTCGCCATTTTTTATTCTCTCGCACGTCCGAAGAACCTTTTATTTTTTCCGTTTCGTTTTCCGCTCACTTAATCTCTTTTGTCTTTTATTTTTTTCTCACAAGATCTCGCATGAGCCACCTAATAATCACATTATCGCGTATCTATTTTACAGTTTTCTTTTATTCCACATAATCCGCAAACTCGTATTGCAGCATCTGTGCTGGCATCTCGTTTTTTATTTATTTATTTTTTTTTATTTTTATTTTTTATATATAAATCCTGCATCTCTATATCCACCCCCTCTTCGTCTAGATAAAACACAGTCTTAAAGTTACAACGCATAGAGTTGTGATTTTAAATCGCAGAGATAGACATGCAGAGATATATTTAATCAACACCAATTGATATCTGTAAACGCGATTGGAATTTGCTTTTTATACGTTTTCTACGAACTTCTACGATTTAAAATAAAAATGAGGACCACTATTTTATAATTGTGTGTGAGATGCGCTTTAAAAATATAAATGTTTTGCTATATGTGAATGATTTTATGGAATAATCTTTTAATGATCGTAAGTTATACGAATAGTAAACTTTCTACTTTCTTGATTAACTGGTTCAGAACTTTGCGTTTGTTCAATTGTTAAAAGTTTTTAAAAAAAAGGAACAAAGTCATAAAAAATTAACGCAAGGTAAACGAAAAATAGCACTTTTTTTTTTTTTAAACCGTTTCAATTTTTCATGTTGCATATCGTCGATTTGTGCTTTTCGCGTGTGTTTAATGTCATCTATCGTAAATTCGATAATACACAATCCGAACGTGACAACAAATCGCAACTTTTTGTTTGCGCAAGCAAAGAAAGCGCAATTATTTTTACTTGCCGAATTTAGAGCTTTACGGAAAAGGAAAGTGCATTAGGTATATCGCGACGTCGATTAAACAGCACCGTTGATACGATTCACTTCAAGAATCGATCTCGTGTCTCGCTTACGAGTATGCAGCTGTATGAGCCCGTGTAAATATATTTTATATATATATATATATTTATATATATATATAATATACATTTCTCTCTCTCTCTTTCTTTATCTCTCTTTTTCACTCAATAAGAGGCTCGTCTTTGGTCCGCTATACGCAATAATCGCGCGTTTACGGTGCAGCCCCCCCGACTTAACGTAATATGTTAAAAACACATTTTCAATTAAATATAACATTCGCAATAGGCGGAGATAAATTATTATCAAGATATAACTCTAATAATGTAATAGTAATAATATTAAAATTATAGTTTAATAATCAATATGTATATTCAATATATATATTATATATTTTATCCTCGTTTCATAGGTAATAGTTAATGGAATATCGCTATTAGAAACACATTATGTTTTGTTGTTGCTGCTCTTATACCCTTCGTAATCTCGCCTCACTCGTCTGAAGTGGCTAATACAAATTAGTATAAGAATAATAATAATATATATATATCGTTAATTATTATACTATAATGGTACAGAGATCAAGCGAATGACCTGTGATGGTTTGGTAATGGTAGGGTGCTATTTCGCTCCAGAAAGTCGTTTATGAAACGTTGTTTGAACATTCGAACAGATAAGTGAATAGTATTATGTATGTGTATGGTATGCTATTTTATACACTATAATCCTTCAATTTTTCTCGAAAAACTATTTGAAGTAAAAAAAAAAAAAAAAAATTATGATTGCTTTGCTTGTTAAAACAACATAACGTGTAAATTAATAATTATTTGTCGAAAACTCATTTACACATATTATAACGATTATCAAAAACACGTATTGTCTAAGAGATTGCCAATTTTCCCCACTAAACTTCACATTATTATTATTATTATTATTATTATTATTATTATTTAATCTCCAACAAACAAAGAGATTCTCAGATCTGGAGATTCTCTTCTTAAATCTTCTAAACTTTCGAGAGCGACGTGCACATTATCGACATCTCGAAGGACATCGTCACGCAAAGACCGTACAATCTCGGCCCCAAATGCTCATATAATATCGAAGGGCAAAAATGCGACGCCTTTTAATGAACTCTCCCCGGCGTTCGTTAGCTGCGTTAACACAGCGAGTGTCGATCGCGCTAAAGCGAAATGAATCACACATCGGATCGATTTAAATTACTCTCTTTGATATCATATAACAATATCACCTTCATTTATTGTGAAGGTTCTTCGAAGCATTCCTAAACTTTGATCATGCGACGAGTTTTCTGAACGGCGGCACGAGGGTCGCGTTGTAGGTAGATTCTACATAAAAAAGATTACATATATAAAATTCTCATTAGTCACAATTTTCGACATATTGCGTTAGCTTATTATCGTGATTCGGGATCGATCTGTCGAGGCGCCGTTCACAGCGTTTCTATCTATATACGAAATCACATCTATCGAACTGATAAAAAAGGAAAATTCAATCAATTTCATCACTGACACGTACTTTCTCTTTGTATCTAGAAAGTAACGTGCACAGCTTTTATGTTCACATTATATGAGTTCACTGCAACTCAGGTAAAAGCGCATATATTCAGCTGGACCTTTCAATCTTGACCATTGTATCAGATTATCGCGCTGTACCTCGTCGTTATTGCTTCGACTTCGGTTACGAGACATCGTTGCGTTTCTTACATGGAGTGGATCGGTTCTCTTCGCGTTTGGCAATCGTTTTACACGACGACCCGTGGTGCAACGCCGCGATTGGTGGTCCTCGTCCGTGACGACGTCCTAAGATCGTCACACCTTGTTGTGATGCCTCATCTCATAGGCTGCGCCCCTCCCCCCTCTCCCGGAGCCCGAATAGGCACCGGCATAGAGGTCTGGGTGATTGGAACGGCTGTGGTCTGCTGGCCAGTTACCTGGTGGCGCACTAGCTGTGGGAACCGAGCGATAGCCTGTTTAAAGTTTAGAGAAACGTTCGACAATGAAACGAAACGCATAACCAAAAGTAACAACGGATTTTGCGGGACGAAGGTTGCTGCCGAACATAGATACTAGGTATCTAGCGAACAAAGCAGCAAGGAAACTGTCATTGTGAACACTCTACGTTCTTTATGCGTATTCCTTGCGTATTTGTTTTCCTTTCATTTTAAAACTTCAAAGACTACAATGCCATTCCGGTAAATCATAATTTAGATTAAAGAGTCAATACAATTGGTGATGCGAAATTAGAAAGAAAGAAAATGGCTCTTACACGCAAAGGGAAAGAAAAAGTATCTCAGCAATCGGTGCAATGCCATGAACACTGAGCTAGGAGCAAACACAACAAGAAATTGATAGATATAAATTTTCTGTCTATTATAAAATTAAAAGTATATAAATCTTTATGGCTGCGCCATGTAGCGATATTTGATCTATGCATTTGCTCCTCAATCAAGCATATAGAATATAGGCCCCAGCTCACCTCTGCAGGTTATAGAATGATAGTATCAGTAGTGATGCACGTCAATCAATGCGGGGGGAGATGCAAACAGGAAAAGACATTGATGTAATTGCGGATCACACAAGGCACAAACAACGGTGACTTGAGTTTAATTCGTTGAGTTTAATAATAGGTCATTTTCCCGTTTACATTAATTCGTTTCGCGATGAATTATTATTATATTATTTTCGATGACACTTTTGATTAATATGTTTAGAGCATAAGAATTAAACTCAAGACAAACAATGCGTGATTCAGTTAATAAATACGTCAACATACCTTTCGGATAATATTGAGCACCTCTACCTTCTCCATAGCCATGAGATGGTCCACGGGTTCCATGACCACCTTGACTTGGTCTAGGAGGTATACTTCTGGGCCCAGCCCCACCTCCGCCATGTGGATGTCGCTATAACGAATGTAGCAAGTAATAACAACAATGAACAATTATAACTTTTTTCTCTTATATTACATGTATAAATTCTCTCTTTCTCTCTCTTTCTTGACGCACAACATTCATATATTCTTACCATTCTTCTAAGAGTATTCATCGGTCTCGTTAATGTATCACTGATGCGCCTCGCAGGTGGCTTTTTAGGATTATTGGAAGGAATGTGCACAGCGCAACATTTAATGAACAGTCCCATAAATATGATAAAAGCTATACCCATCAATAGCACCGCCCACCAATATTCCTGAAACAAATAATACACAATAATTGCGTAAAATTTAATAGATCGATGATAACTAAAAATAACACACATGTTTTTACTTACAGTTATCCATTGTGCTACCGATGATAAAGTTTCTTTGTTGAACAACAAATTCTTCAACCTCGCAAGCGGACCTTCCGTATCGACAGCTCGGCATTTTAGGAAAACATCGCAATATCCCTGAAGATAAAAAAAACCGAAAATTATTTCACATAAAAAATGTTTGATAATTTATGCAAAAAGTAGATGTTACATTCAACTTCTCTAGAATCTTTATAGAGGGAATTTTGTGTGGGTAATATTTTACCTGAAAATTATCGCAGGGAGAACCCGGTCTGAGGCTCATTCCACCTTCGGGCAGTCCTACCATGTGCGCGAACTCGCTCGTACCGCGACATGTTGATGCATCGGTGCCATTTTGACAGGCTAATTCGCAGAGCTTTCGCTTGTCGATGTTCGGTATGATGCTGCTCGTTAAAAAGCACTCTGTCAGATTCCACTCTAGGCAAATGGATCCGGTACACTCCCCGTTAATGCAGAGCTGTAAATAACGCATTGTTGAGACAAACATTGACAGCCGTTAAATCACAATACAGAATAACAGAGCGTAATTACTTGAGTGCCCTCGTTGCATCTAGTCTTATTTGCTCGCGGTAGCGGCGCTGGACATTCGGACGACCTTCCGTTGCACGTGGAATTGTAACTACAATCAGATTCAGCCCTACATTGGATTTTTTGAGAGAGAGAAATAAACTTGCACGTGTCGCTTGAGCAGCAAGGTCCTTGACTGGGACTGTAAACAGATGATTGCACTCATGAAAAACGATTCACATCGAGTTACACGCGGAAGGAAAACATTACGTTTTTTTACTTGCGCATACCTGCACTGTGTTCCGTATTTTCTATGGCAACCTTTCGCCGTTTCGTTCTTCATCTTATCCAAGTCAGACACTTGTCTGGGATAACAGCACTTGTCCACACACTCGTTGTCATCGTAACCGCAATCGCACTCCTCGCCGGCTTCGACAATTTTGTTCCCGCAAAACGCTCCTACAAAAGTGTCAATCAATTTTATGAAGATTTTTAGAAATAATATATTTTTCACTTACATTCCGTTCTAAAAATTGATTCAACGTGTACAGAAATCTGACGCAAAGATATTTACCAGTGAAACAGTTCCTCTTCTTATTATCCTCGATAGCGTCTAGGACATTGCTGATATTGCCAATGCTGCACTTCGAAAATTTACTGTTGTTCGGCCGATTTCCACTTGTCGCCGAGGCGAACATAATGTAATTACCGTCCAAGCCGCCCGGTCTGCATTCCGGTGGAAAATCGTGCTGGAAAAACAAAATACGATCGTTATATCGTTTAACTCCGCGTCGTTCCAGAACAAATTGAACGCGCATATAACAGAGGAAAACGATGTGCTTGCTCCTCTCGCAACAATAGCTTACCGGTGATCCGAAGTTATGACCTATCTCGTGCGCCAATGTCAGCTGTGATACCTTGGGTGGTACGCGACTATTGTAATTCACGAAAGTTATAATACCGGTGTTCAGGGATCTCTTCGTGGACTGATACAGACCGGCCACGGTCTCGGTGTAAGTCTTGAACTTCTCGCAGATACCGCCGGACGCGCCGGACGCGGAAGCGACCCAGGCAAGTCCGAGGGTGCCTCCGGTGAAATCTCTGTACAAACGAGACGCGACATAAATTTAACCGTTTACATCGAAGCGTTCTAAGTGACGCTTTTTGTGGCACTTTTTTTTTTTATTACCTGTAGGTGAAGACGTAAGCGAGACAAAAGTCCTCGTGATTTGAGAGCGAGTGGAGATTCAGGAAGTTGCTGACGTCAATATTCTCCATGCAAAATGGATTCGGTTCGCTGTACGGTTGTTGTAGCGCGCACGCCGTCTCGTCATCGATCTGTTATATAAGATATAGCGCGTCAATCACAAGCGGAACGATACAACTATTTTCAACGCGATGCGTTACCTTGATTCGTTGAACCTCAAACTTGATATTTCTATGCTCGGTTCTGCCGTCGAATTTCGTGTCCCTGTAGATGTAATTCACCGCGGTGACGTGGTGAGCGATCAGAGACAATATTTCTTCCCTCGTCTTCTCCGCGTCGTGATGCAACTGCGAAGACAAACACAAATTCAATATCCGTGACAGCAGTTTAATATTCTATCTGATTTTGATCCGCGCGCGGCTTAGCAAATTTCTTGCGTCTTCTTCTTTCTATATTCTATGATTTTGTGAAACTTGCGTCGCGCAATTTTCAACGTGGAATGGAAACTTGTAATATTATACGTATATTTATCCTCCAGATAAAGACTAACGTTGGCTATCTCTGTGCGTTTCGTATCAATCCGCGTCTCTTGTGTATCTCGAATTAAATTTTCGATAAAGCAAAGTGCATTTAAATTGATCAAAAACTGCAATTTAATTATCTCTCTTTATCAAAACTATTTATATATTACAACGTTGTATTTTTAAAACATTTTACATATTAGTAAAAACATTCTTTTTAAGAAAAATATTTACAAACGGAAGATTTTTGTGAATATTTGCAAGGAAAAATCAAAGACTCGTGTAAAAAAAACACTGCCATTAAATTTTCCCGGATGAAACGCCACTGTACGCGACGTATACCATGACGCTATCAAAGACTGCCACGGAGAAATACGCGGGATATTCTTTTTTTTTTTTTTGCGAAAAGCGTCGGAACGCGGACGCGGTGTCTGGCTTGTTGAGAAAATGCAAAGGGGAATTGCACTGACTGCGCTGCCGACGAAAACGCACATGAATGTGGCCGCACGGGAGGAGAAGACGCGGTCGGCATTCGAGGTATTTCTCTATTGTGCGAGAAGATACTGGTCTCTCCGGTTACAAATTGCCGGTGTGAATTGGGTCATTTCGGCCGTAACAACTTTCCTTTTAATCCTTTTACGCGATTATACAAATATTAGTTTTAAACGCGTGCGCCACGTTTGACAAATCTCGACATTAGAATGCAGAGAAACAAATATTTAATTTTTATCTCGAAATACGAGTAAAACCGACGAAGAGTGTATTTCGAATTCAAAGGTAATTAAATATATATTTTTGTACTTTTTTTCTCACGTAAAATAAATCCGAATAATATTTTCAGACTGTCAATATAGCGTTTCGCACATGTGTGCGACATAAACGAGAGAAATAATGAAAAAAATATATCTCTTTCTCACACATACACGCACCGTAACGAAAATATGTAACTTTTATTTTGTTAAGCTTTGTAAAACTTGCGTGTTTACCTGTTCGGAAATGTGTCTCCAAATGAGAGGATCTGTTTGTATGAAGAGCGAACAGGTGTTGTTCTCTTTCGATCTGGTCGCTCTTCGTGGCCGGCGATGACTAGGTTCGTTGGCCTCTTTGCTGTACTTGTGACCAGGGGTCTCTCGATTGCCGTTCCAGGGTGCGACATTTGGTTTTGGTTCTGTTTGATTTGTGATATACGGTGCCAGTCGATATTTTTTCGGGGCAACGTCTTTTCTTTCGGATTCTCCGGAATTCTGAATGCTTTCCATCCATTTTAAAACCTCGTCGTTAATGCCACATCCGCTAAATTCGCCTGAAAAATTTATCGTCGTCCTCACGTTATTTTGTAAATACGTCAAAGTATAAGTGTGTTTATATCAAATTAATTACTTGAGAATTTAAAAAAAAAATTCAAATTCATCTCTTCGAAATATTTTTTCTATAGAATACGTGAATGTGTGTGTGTATGTGTGTGTGTATGTATATCGAATATTGGAAGGTAAGTATTCTGCGGATGAGAAGTGCCACCGCGTGAGCGCGGATATACCGAAGAGAGTTTTATGAGTGCTCGGCTGTGCAAACTTAAAACGTGAGCAAAGGCGAAGCGCCGCGTCGAACTTTTAAAAAGCTTTTTCTGTCGCGCAGTTATCAATGTTAGTTCGCGCGTAAGATCATACTTGAATATATTTGCCTCACATGAAGGTACACGCTACACACGTCTAAGTAATTTATTTTGGAATAATCGTTGAAATTGCGACGTAAAACTAATATTTGTGAGAAAACGTCCATTAAACAGTAAAATTCGATCATCTTCTCGGTCAAATAAAATTTTACGAGATAATACTAGGTGATTTCAACATCTTTCCGTTTAAATCCTGTCACTTATTCGCCGTTCAAATTGACCCTAAACACGAAACAACAGGAGATAATGGAGGTCCCTCACTGGTGCTCACCGCTTTTCCACCCCCGAACTGTGTGTAGATCGAAAATCTGGGATCGCGAGTCGTAAGCCATTGCGAGCGAACGCAGCAACGTTCCTAATTAATGGCAAAGTTCATTTCCATTAATTCTGAATCCACTTCGCGGAACTCACGAAACATTCACGAGCCACGTGGGAGCTTTACATCATCGATGGAGTCGAGATACACGTACGTTTGGGCGCTCCGAATTCGCCTCGCAAGTCGATAGGCCGAAGTCTATCTCGAAGATTCTCGAATACAGCACGGGGGATGCAGAGTCGAATAGTAATAACGATATACTCGAGATCTCCAAGTCACGTATGTGCCGTGCCGTGCCGTGCCGCAATCTGCATCGCGTGAGATCTGTTGTCACCGAAACAGCGGAGCGTGCGGCGGCTTAATCATCGGCGCAATTCCGCAATACGCTCGAGCTATCTGCGTAAAGCGAATACATGGACATAATGTGGCGACTAATGGCGACCTTGTCGTGGTCTCCCGGGTGCTGTGTCGTGGCGCACAATGACGCTGTTACGCGCGGAAACATCTACGTTGCGGGATTCTCCCGCCTCCTCCCGAATAGGAAACTATCTTGCGCGATTCGATCAACAGCGCGGATATTACATCCCGCATGATTATTTTATTTTCTGGAGCTGCGAAACACACTCGTTGTAGTACTTTTTTTGCTGTGTATGTGCGTGTGAAAATTGATTTCCTCTCTTCTTTCATAAAATATGTAATCTGGAAAGGTATATCGCATTTTCTTTTTCTCTCGCGTTTTCTTTTTTTTTTTTATCAATTTTCATGTATTATTATCTTTGTACGTTATCTTATTATTTTCTTCCTCCCATTTATTACGCAGTTGCAAAACACAAATCACGCAGACAGATGTGATCAATGTGTCTTTTCCAAAAGCGGAATATTTTTTATCCGCAATAAGCGCTCGATGCGTCTTCTTCTCTTCGTGAATTTTACACAAAAAAAGTCAACGACGTATGTCATTTGCATATTCTTTCAGAAGTAATACACTAAGATATTTTATATTATCTTTTTAAGAGAAAAAAGTCATAAATTCTTCTAGCTTGCTTCACTGGGAGACGAAGAAGAAGTTAAGGAACTCAAACGCGCCGTCGCACTTCTAATTTTCCAATAGACATTCTCGCGATTTTCCAACGAGAGAAGTCGTTTCGCATAAGTACGAACCAATAACGTCGCTACCAATAGAGCCGGGATAATCGCGGCTGTCGGCTTTATTGGCGGGTTAACCGTGAGCCGCGAGCTTTAATGACTCGGCGTTTCAAACGTGACGATATTGGCTGTCTGCACTATTGACTACCACTACTACTGCCACGCTACACCTGCTAACCATTACCACCACTGTCGCGCGCTACTGTGTCGGCATTAATAGGAATTACCACCTTCGTTAAGTGGAAGATGAAAGAAACGTGTCTACGAGAAACGACGACACATCGAGCATCTGTTAATGTCAGAATTACCGACGACAAGTTGTTCGTTTTTCTTGTTCACGCGCGCAAAACAAAAAAAGAAACACGTGATGTACTATTTTTTTATTTTAACTACACGTTCGTTTCTGAAGATATTTGCCAGTAAAATTTTCCTGCGTGTATTTTTTTATTTTTTATTTAATAACATCAAATTACGCGCATTTATCGTGTCTAATATCGCGTCGTGTAGCGACTTTGTGTGAGAAAGACTCGATCTCGGAAAGTAGATGAGATGCATTTCGCTCCATTCCACCTCTCTCTGCCGTATCTCGCTCTCTTCTCGCTCTTTGCTCTCCGGGCATCATCATCGTGCCTTGTACAGCACTTCAATAAATGTAGCAAACTCATAACGTCTGACGTGCTTCCCGGGAAGCAAACACGCCGTGATGACACACGATGACGCGATACGCCGTCTGTTTATTTCAACGTTGGTCGTTTGTGCCGTTGCCATAAACAGGACGACGACGACGACGACGACGACGACGACAACGACTACGGTGAGATTGCGCCGAGCAAAATCCACCGCGCGCTGACTATGCTCGATTTAGGACTCGAGACACCCACCACTTTCCGCAGTCAGCCGCGCACCTCCAATCCAAATGGACTCTCTCCACTTTCCTTCGTAACGACACCGTAAATGGTGCGTGGAATCCCGTTCGTGGACTTTTCGATATCTATATCTTCGCGTAAACGACGCGATCCAGCTTGGGCCAATCGCCTGAGCCGCCTCGTGATGGCGCAAAAAGAGAGTGCGTAAAGGCGAATAACTTCGTTCGAATGGCCGCTCTCTTCTCCCGGATTCGAATTAAATTCGTTTTCGTTCGCGAATTTCAATTTTAAACACAGATATAACAATAATCGTATTGTATATCATAATAAGAAAGACATTTTCGATAAAGATTTTTAGACGTCAATTTTCTCGGAAAGCTGACAATTTTCCTTGTGCAGTCGCGTCCTCGATCGTTACAGCGAGTATCGAGCGAAATTGACGCGCATGATATCCACGCGTTTTTTCAAGAGCGGTCTCCGGTGAGGAGTGATCGTCGGAGGAAGAGAACGGAAGAAGAGAAAGAAGAATGTGTTCCGAGAAGAGAACGGAAGAGATGTGCAAAAAGGTGAGCGGCGAGAAATGCAAGCCGTGCCGCGATGCCGTGAGGCGCCACTTCGAGGTTGCCGTCAGTGAACAATTCCAGACGATTGGAAACATTCTCGGATCCGTGATCCGCCTTATAATTAGCACAATCTTCCGTGCGCGACGGACATAACAATTATTACCGCGCGCAACCGATGGTTATATAAATCGCCGCCGAATTTTTTGTTCGAAATCGTCGGACAATCAAGTGTTCTTGTTCCAATCTTGTTTATATTATACTTTCATCTATCTATGTCGTTTACAATTGATAAATATAAACAAATAAAAACAAATTAATAAATTTCCAAAACTATTTATCTGATGGTGACTTTTATGTTAATGTGCGAATTTAAACGATTTTTGGTTTGTTTTATTTTTATTAAAAAGCTTAGAGGTTGTGTTTTTCTACTAAAAATATTACATCCACGCTTGCGAGCGCAGTGTCGATTTATCTCGAGAACTTAATATCGATGATTCCAAAAGAATCTGTTCTTTTTTTGTTTTTGTTTTTGCATCTTACCTTCTCGAGCTTCCGCGTACGGATCGCCGACATCATCCTCATGATAGATCACAGAATGCAGCGTCTCGTTTATTTCGTGCGGCGGAAAGTAATAATGCGCCCTTTCCACGTACCAAGAGCCACTTCTCGGAGATACTATCTTCCCATGAAAGACTCCATCACTGACACTTCCGAACACGTGGCTACCAGGCTCGCCTGAAAATGAAAAACGCATTGACAAATATAAACAAATCAAAAGAATTGCAAAATTGCCTAAAAATAATATTTATTTGATGATTGGTTTGAAAGTTACACTGCGAACATTTAAACGATCTTCATTTTGTTCTTTTTATCAAGACGAGGTTGTTTGTTTTCCTACTAAATAAATCTCTACTAAATAAATAAATTGCGATTAAAATTAATATTTAATCCACGAACTTGCGAGCAGTGTCAGTTTATCTCTGAGAGACCTTAATATCAATAATTCTGGAGAAAGAATCCTCACGATCGGACGCGTGTGTCGTAACTCGGCAAAATGTTCTCAGACGCGTTTATCGTTTTTTTTTTTACATAAATAATACAAATAAAAGATACATCTGAAAAAGCGATCAGAGCAAGGTTAGGGAGAAGATGCTTATTTTTGTTTATTTATTTTTTTTTTTTTTTGCTTTCACATATGTCTTCGTTAGAAGTAAGAAAAGTCATGAAGGTAACATATAAATAGTAAGGGTAGGTGCGCGCATGCGAGTACGAAACCGTGTTCATACGGGACAGCTGCGAACTCTCGTCTCGCTCGAAAAAGTATCGACAGCGCCAACGGTGGAAACTTTGTCGCTCGGCAAAACTTTCTGCGCCGGAAATTGCCGGCTTCACGCAACGTGCATCATGCTCTTCCTGCCACGGTGTGTAATTTACTCGTTTAACCGAGATGCACGTAGGAAAAGTTGTACATGCATGTACATATATATCTATATTATATTTTTTATCTTTTCATCACTACAAAAAATTACGAGAATTAAATAGCGCAAAATTGGAGCGCGATTCAATGAAAATTTGTTAAAAAGCTACGAACACACACACACACACACATACACAACACCTCAGTTTACAACAGAATCCGTAATCAGAATAAACGATCTTGTGAAATTAAGAGTCAAAGGAAATGACATTAACAAATATATAAAATGCAATGCTTTGTTTTTCGAGCGTGTGCCTCGCGCGCGAGATACACGTGAGAATTCAACAGAATCTATACATAAAGCTGCGCATTATTTGATTCGAAAATTTCTTTGAACGCGCAACGAACCATTTTATTTTCCTTTGTGCGCGAAGTATAACCACGTTTGTCGGGAAAAATATACATTTGGCTCTTTCTATCGTGGAACGCGACGCCACCGGATTCGTATCTCAGCGTCGCGCGTTATGCATGGAAAATATTTTGCGACACGTTTTGCGAGCAATGCGCCGGACGTGAAAGGACGGTATTGAATCATTAAAAGCGTCGGACGCCTGAAACCTGAACGTATTACAGATAGCGGGTAAACGATAATAATAGAGAGAATATTCACCAAAGCGCGCTACCGCGCGCGCGTATACCATTTTTCTCTTTAGATAATAGATCGCGGAAAAGTGGAGTTGCCCGCGCACACACACTGTCGAGAGCTTATCACAATTCAGAATTCCTTTTGATACGGGGGAACAAAGGATACTTTTCGCTTCCGGAACCAGAAAACGCTCGAGTCGGTCTTCAACGTCACGCCAAAATTCTCTTTCGCCAAAATTTTCGGTCGAACGATATTAATATTATTATTCGATTTAGCATTCGCATGATTTCTTTTTTTTTTTTTTTTTTTGTATTCAACATTACACCGAAATGTTTGTTTCCTTTGGAAAATTATCATTGCAATATGTCTATGCGCGCTGTATAAATCTGTACGGAATAGATTGAATATAAAGAAGTTTTCTAATAATGATTAAAGCGGAGTTTTGAAATAAACAACTTTTGCTAAACTGCAAAGCATAATGATATATTATTTTCTGCATCTCATTTGATATCACTGTGAAATCAGCGAAATCCTTTCGGATTTTTTGAAAATGTGACGCGAAAGATGCAGAATTTCGAGGTAATCCTTTTGGTGTCAGATAAGGTTTCTCGCGTGTGCTTGACAACAAGCGTGTCATACATCACGGAGCTTGCACAATGATTAACTCTCGCGCGTCATAGTCGTAAGCTCACGATTTTCGAAATTCCCTTTGATCCATAAAACTGAAGTACGCCTACTCGTGGCATTATATCCGACGAGAAACAGGGAGCTCTAACCGGGTCGCGCGAAGCTCTAAGAGATAAACCGTTCTCTGACACCTCGTCGCCCTGATCCATAATTTAAAGCCTTCCCCTTGCCCGGAACACGCCCGACTCCCGTAAATTATCAGAGCGAAAGAGAGAGAGAGAGAGAGAGAGAGAGAGAGAGACTGAAAATAAAGGTTCCACCCGGTATCTACGCTGACACGCACTTTTGCATGCCGCACGGCGTGGCTATCGAGAAACATCGCGGAAGTAGTACCTGCTACACGAGTAAAAAAACGAAGTACCTTGTCGAGACCGCGCGCGAGCGAGCGCTGCAGAAACGTACGCGCAGTCGAAACATTTTGGCGTCGTGGAAGGTCGGACGAACTGTGCGAGCCGCGCGCGCTGCGCCGTTATAAATTTAAGTATGGCTCTTTGTTTGTACAGTTGAGAGCACTTCTCTCCGCTTCCGTTGAATTTAGTTTATTTTGATGGAAGTTCCTTTGAATATGCAGAGCATCTTCGCAAGATTGGCGGCGGCAACTTCAGCAGAATGTTCCGCGGTAAATTCGACGGACTCCTTTCCTCAGCGGAAATTCGATTAGATTCCATGTTTTGTTTCGCGACTTTGGAATAATACGGACTATCTCGAACAAGTTCACGTCGAGATTTCCGTTGCGTTCAACAACCGACTTCACTTAATTGAATATTGTTTAATTTGCTGGTGGAAAAAAAACCACGAGATTAATCGTAACGTCATAATTAACATTGAGTTCGCGAACTCTCGCGCGAACTGTCACTCGGCGAAGTCTCTCGATCTCGGTTATTCGCGCAAGAAACAACGCGACATACGCGCGCTCTCTTTATTTTCTTTGAAACAAATACTTTTCGGAAAAGGATGTGCGCCAAACATGGAAACTTATGCGATTCGATATACGTGCCGGCGGGTTACGCGAGTCTCGCGGAGCGAGAGGGAAGACTCTTTGGTAGATGTAGGTACAGCGAGCGAGCGCAACCGATCGATCCTGTGTAACTTTACATTGCGGGTGTCATTTACGTGAATATATAGGGCACCGAGAGAAGATTGCCGAGTTGATATCATAATACCGCGCGCGCGGCTCTATATTTGGAAAAGTGCATAGACGCGAAATACAATATCGCAAGTCGTAGACCTCTCTCTATCTCGCGCTCCATAAACACGGCGCGTCGTCTAACAACACCGGAGTGTCTCCGAAGAGCGGTATTTTCTTTTAACGACACGGATGCGGTTGTAGAAACGACGACGACGACGACGGGAACACTTGTGTCGCGAAACACACGTTGTCAATGCAACTTACGTTGGACGCCGAACGGAAAACGAATAGAGTTAACCGAGTGATGTGATGTAACACACTTCTGGACGCGAAACCGAAATGTATAATATATTGCATTATCAATTTTGCGCAAACGCGTGTTGTTGTCTGCGTGTTGACAGATTACAGAAAAAAATAATGCGCAGTGTAAAATAATAAAAACAGCCGGGAGCGATCACAGTTGTAAATCTATTTTACTGAAGGCATATTTAATCAAACGCGCGTTTATTGAATTGCGGATATTACTGATGGTATGGTCTGCGTAATCAACTTTCTGTCATCGTGACACCCGAACACAGATTTGCGTATAATCATAGATAATAATGTCTTTTATTAGACGTGTGTAAAACTGAGGGGAAAAAATCGCTTCTAACTTTTTCTTTTTTTTTTTTTTTTTGCGCGTGTATTTTCAAAAGCAAATTAGACAATTCTCAAAACTTACCGATCAGATTGCCCTGGTAAATGTGGGAGACGTCGCAGTCGTGCCGTCTCTCTCCCGCGGAGTCCTCGACAATAAGGTTGTTGCTAAAAGTGTTCAAATCCCGCTTTAATCGGATATGGAAGTCTCTGCCGTGAGCGCGAAACTTCACCGTCACGGTGCTGTCGCGGCTGACCGACCTCTTCGCTCTCAGGTGACTCCGATGGACTTCCTCGACAGGATATGACAGCGGCTCGTAGTGGCGAATGTACTCGTTCAGTCGGCGAGCTGTGAACAGAAAAGCAACAACGGACGGATGAATATCTCACCTGGAAGTGATAAAGCGCTACGTCAAAGAAGAAGAAAAAGAAGTGTACGGCAACGTGTATTGTTGCGTTCTTTCGTGTAAATATTACATTTCAAAAAAAAATCAATTTTATTAAATCTTACGTTTTCTTATTGTTGAACAACAAGTTCTCCGAGTTCGCTACGGAAAAATTGAAACCATAAAGAGGAGCGTGAGGAGAAGAAGATGGCTTCGAAAACAACGCTATATAGATCGAGTAGTCGCAAACTCTGTTACAGATGTCGAGCGTTTCTCCCGAACTACAAATACGAGAGAGAGAGAGAGAGAGAGAGAGAGCGCCATATTTCATTTCGCAGAGTTTAAAACGTATCCGATAAATAATGGCTCGGCCGAACTCGAGCGCGCATAAAAACACCGGCTTCCTCAGACAGTCGCTTAATCAGGTCGAGCGAATAATTCAACATCCGCGCGCTGCGCGGATGTATTTTTGTGTGTTCTCATCAGTACCTCATCGGCGACGTTCGGGAGGGAGAATTGAAGTTTCTTCTTTCCGCCGGTGGCAAATCCTAGCTCGGTTGTCTCGTATATAAGGATGAAAAAAAAAGGCATCTGATCGACGTGTTGCCGGCGAAGATCGAACGCGGAAGAAATTCTCCGGAGATTCGCGGCGACGAACTTGCGCGTGTTTGGCGCTTAGCGAGTTCATCTCCGATTACGTTAACGAGACAAAGTGCTCCGCGGAGAAATGACGTGGCAAGCACACGGTTCTCGAGCTTTCATATCGCTCGTAATTTCCGACGGCGTGGCTTGAATTTCATATCAGACGCGCGTTTCTTTCTTACTTCCCGAGTAAATCCCGGGAGTAACCGCGCGGCGGCGACACAAAAAGGAGGCGATACGGTAACGTTACGTCGCGGCGGAGCTGCCATAATTCGCCGTCGAGTTTCGCGTATCTTCTATACCCGGACGGGAGCAAGCGCATTCTTTCGCTCGTTCAGAATCCCAAACGCTCTTCGCGAGAGAGAGCGAGAGACGCGTTGCTCTCTCTCTCTCCCTCTCTCTCTCTCTCGCGAAAGAGAGAGCGCACACAACGTCTCTCGCTTGTAGTATGAATATTATAGAGGGCAAAAATGCACTTTCCACGTCGCGTCATTTAGCCGATTTCTAAAGAGCGCCTTTCGCGCAAGCACCTTGCATTATGCTTCCACGGAGAAGCGCGCACTCCGCTGCCGCTTCTCTCGCATTCATGATAAGTGCAATTGCGCAAATGAGTCGGTCGATACCAGACGCGTAACTTTTAACGTTGATCATGGTAAATGAGGCACGTAATTCCTAAAGATCTTAGAGCTTTCGTGTCTCTGTTTAGCGAACAATGCGCCGAATTGTGTCACGTTAATAAAGACGTGTGCGCGGCGCGGGTTTCGCATTACGCGCGACATGATTGTGAGTCTTGCGTAGGAAAAAAAAAAGAAGATCTATATGTAGTTTCCTTTGTGTGAAATGTACGCGTCATTACATACAGAGCGAGATAAGAAATTCCATTGGTTCCGGAAATACGATATTCACGGAGTCTGATGTAACTTATTATTCATCAAGAATCTATTTCGCGAACAGCGCGAGAAATTCGCGAAGACAGACAGAGAGACAGAGAGAGAGAGAGAGAGAGAGAGAGAGAGAGAGAGAGAGAATAATTTGTGCGCTTCTAAAAAGAAAGAAAAACAAAAGAAAATGAAAATGTCTTATGAAACGTTCAATAATGACGTTTTCATCCCGACGTCAGGGCATTTAATTTCATTATGCGAAAGAATTACGTAATATTGCATCCAGTATCTGAGAAGTCCGAAAGATGCTTACGTAAGAGCATTAATTCGTTCAAGAATTGTAATTAACGTTCTATTACGAACACAATAAGAATTGTTCTCCTCTCTCTTTCTCTCTCTCTTTTTCTTTTTTTGTTTTTAATAGTTAATGGCTTCCTTTTGAACGTACTTAAAGCTGCTATTTACAGACATCAAAAGGAATTCTAAAAATATTAAACACGACACTTATTTAAAATGTACCTGAAATTATATTTTCAGATATTTAATTTCTCTAATATTGCTGCGAGTAATAAAATCGTAATCTTTTTTTTTTTTTTGATGGAAGGGATAATATTTCATTTAGAGATTCAAGTGTAGAGAGATCAAAAAGAGAACGTTAAGACTCTCCCTGGGTTTTATTCTCAGACTGTGGTCGCGGCGTCAGAACAAAGAGAGATCCATGCGGTAAGCTCGAAATAAGCTGATTGTCCATCCTCGTTCAGAACCCTCGTTTTCACCCAACGATTCCAGACCATCGAAAAAGGTATGACACCGAACACGAAAGGCTTATCAGCCAAACACCCCATCCATCCACGGTAAAGGAAAAATGGTGCTTCTTCTATCTCTTATTTATTACATAATAACGAGACCGTGTCAGCTCTCGAAATGCAATCGACAAAGTATTTGGCGCGTGTCTTATAGTAGAATTGTTCATATTTGTGACACATACTATGTTATTTTTCTCATTTTCAAACTGCGTATATCGGAAAAATATGCAAGAAAAACTATTTCTAATACAAAAATTATATATAGATGGTATTGAATATTATTATCATCGGTTCTTCTTCTTTCTATTCTTCTCCTTATTATTATTATTATTATTTTCATTATTTGTCCCAACAATTTTGTTACAGAACATTATCTTTACCAAAGCCTCTACGTTTCAACAAACATTCCGTATCAAATAAAAACTCAGAAAACGAGATGCGATTCGCTTCTATATTTCCATCCGTTCTCGAATGAATAGAAGGATTCGAAACGAAACATGAAAACGTATCGACATCTAAAGCTGCAGGGACGCATATGATGCATGAGACAGACTGCAACGACGGTACCTTTTTATGTATTGTAGCGGGAGGCGGATCGATACACATTCGTATAGCGTTACTAGTTTATCTCAGAGCGTGAAAATTCCGCTGGATGTAGGGTGAAAATAAATCAAATACGGTCGCGTCTTTTGGGTGTAAAAAAAAAATACGGCCGTAACATCTAACGAAAGAGTTGATACATATCGAACGAAATCGGACAACAACAAAAAAAGATGACATTTTGCAAGATATACTTGCGCAATAAAGTTATCCTTTAACTTTGTACCTTGATTACGCAAAACCAGACATTATTTTCGAAAGCTAAAATAAAATGTCAGAGTTTTAACGCGCACGTTTTTTAAATTGTAAAAATTTAATTTGTCTGACATTCCAAAAAAACCGATTCTTTCATACTTTGTTTGTAATAATTAAATGTCTGCTCGAACATTTTTAAAGCTTTTTCTGTCGGGTGGAAACTAAAATAAAAATAATGATCAATAACATCTCTGTGTTTCAAAACAACGAAACTCGGAGCATTTAAATCGTATAAGAAACATATAATATTGCATAATAACGCAGCTTTGTTTGTCAACCCTCGTTTTGTTGTAATGAACATTAGCGAGCTTAAAACGAACTCGGTACCTAAACAATATATCGCTCTACAGAGAGTTTTGTGAGTAACTCTCCACGGTAATATATTTATCATTTTATCCGAGTTTTAATTACGTTCCTGACGAACATTTCCGCTATACCGACGTCGAAAAAAAAAAAAAAAAAAAAAAAAAAAAAAAAAAAAAAAAACGTCAGTCAGATGACAAAAAATTCATCCCGGAGCGACAGGACCGTCGGTTTTGCAACTGTTTTTTAATGCCGGCGTCGACGAGAAAGAACGAAAAGTAATATTCCGAAGAGACGGAGAAGAATGATATCGGAAAATGAGGAGGAACGCCGGAGAGAGAAGAGTCTCCCATCCGCTTTCCAATTTTCCGAGCTGTGTCTTCGGCCGCGCCGGTATTCTTTCGCGCGAATTGCATCGAAAATGCTCCTCGGAGCGCCATGATATTTGGATACGAAGATGAAGGAGCCGTAGGGGGGCGTCGGAAACAAAAAATGCAAATTGTGTGTCTACCCCCAACGCGATACCTGCGGGAACCATCAGTCCTCTCGTTGCCGGCGTCGTCGGGCGACAAAAGTTGCATTGTTTAACCCTCTCCGATGTATTTTAGAGCTCGAAATAACTCGGCGCGCGCTGCATATGAATTTTTTATCATACACAAGCAACTTTATACGCATATTACTTTGCTGAAACTTTCTATTTTGTTCCACGAATACTTCACTTTTCTTTTTTTGCTTTTGGAAGAAAGCTTTTTTCCCTCTTCTCGTTGTATGCAAAGTAGCGAGCATTTATATATACATATATATATTTTTTTTTCTCAAAAGAGATTTAACAATTTCTATTTTTTTGTCATTTGTTTCTACGTCTCAAAATAAAGTTACACACGAGAGAGAAAAACACTTGCTATAAAACAAAAACTTTATATTTCTCTATTTGTGTCGTTCAATTCGATCCTTGAATTCGTAGATACGTTTTAGTTTTACGTTTCTTTCCAGATTCGGTGAGTATATTTTAGAAGTTTTGTTCTCCTTAGTTTCACATGACCGACCTTATATAGTGGTCGTATGTAGTTAGGTACGTAACCGTATTGGAGCACAACATCCGCAGTGGTCACAGTCGGTCGGCGAAATCGTCACGTCCACCACGCGCAGCAACGCTACGTCAGAGCGAAATTAAATCCCAAGGTAAACGTGCATCAGATGTGGTTATTGAGGAAAACGGGTCAGTGCACGTGCCATTGTGCTCTTTGACGTTCCGTGGGCGTAAATATCAATCGGCCCCCCCGTCGTTATAACCCGCCTTTGCGTTATCGCGCGATCCGTGTAGATCCTCCGCGCCGCGGCTCTATTAAGGTGAAGTGGAGCACAATCGGTCTCTCCACTTTACACGCGCGTTCGTCATTACGCGTTTACGCGGCGCATCGTCGTGCGCAATGAAAGAAAACTGAATCATTTATACTGACTCGAATAAATTGGATCAGCGCGATTACTCGGTGTTTGTTGCGAAAGAGATCCCGAGAATTTCGTCAGCGCGCAACCGAGCGCGCAATTGTGCTTTCCGCTAATGTTCAATTCCGCTAATGAACATCCGTCGACTCGTGCCGCGTGAAACGCTCGGCGAATATAATAGCGACGGATTTCTCGACACGACGATACAGCAATCGCGATACGACCGCGGACGATACTTTGCGCGGTCGAGTTTGATTTTCGTGACGAAAAGCGAAAGGAAGAAGAGAGAGAGAAAGAGAGAGAAAGAAAGAGTGAGACCGACGACAGTAGTTTCCCAAGCTGGTCAGATCCGCATGATCCGCTGTTCCAACCAGTTTCGGAAGGATTTCATTTCCGTGCGCGAGCAAGCGAACGCACGGAATGAAACGTCCCGGGCAGGAAAAGTCCCGGCGATTTGAAAAACCTCGAAGTGAAATTGCTTCGGCGTCCCAGCGCGATAGAGTATTACCGTGTGCCGGAATAGCCACCACTCTCGTACGTCGCTCACATTCTCTATTTACCCTTTTTTTCACCTTTCCTTCTTCCCTTCTCGCGTTGTACTCTTTTGCTAGATTCGACTCCCGTAACGCGGTAATTAAAATGACCAGCTTTCAGCGGCGAATGGACGGCGATGCCGAGAATGAAATTAAGCCGAAAATGCGTGAAAAATTCAATTTTCACCTTTTATTTCGCCGCGTCTTAAAGAATGATATTTCTCACGTTCAAATCCCGCTCTTCGTAATGCTCTAACGAAGCTGCATCACAATTGCACCGTCGCGTATACAAAGGAAAATAATTACGCGACGTAATTTTCTCATTCAAGAAGTCAGGGATGAAACGTTACGACGACCCGTGCGAATCGAAAAGAAAAACCATTGCTGGCAGCTTCCTCGGACTTTTGTTTCAAAAAGAAACATTCTCTCTTGTTTAGATACGTCAATGTAATGTATATTACACGATGAAATATGTTCAATTTGCCGCAAAAGAAAGAAAATATGTTCAATTCGTCATAAAGGAAGAAACGTCTCCGTTTCTCAAAGGAATCGTAACGATATTTGTCACGTTTACATCGAAAAACCACTACTTGTTTGTTTCAGTTTTTCCCTGACACAACTAGAAATAGATGTCATTTATTCAAAAGTTATGAGAGCGAGAAAAAATGCAAAATTGCGCGTAAAAGCTGATAAATTTAACATCAAACCTGTGTATAAAACGAAAGGCACATAATTTTTGAATAAATTTTAAATTTGTTATTTATTAGTGCAATATATTTACCCGAACAGTCGCACTGAACAGAAGTTTTTGACACACACTGATATCAGTCTTAAATGTCACGTTGTGACGAATGACACCAGCGTTTTATCGACGGACTTGGAAGGGAGAGACGTTCGACGAACTCCCGATTTCCATTCCTTGCCGAGGAAAACGTCATGCAAACCGAAAAAAAAAGCCAGCGAAATCGTATTTATGCGTCTTCGGTCATATTTCCTGTCAAATCGCGTCTGGCATCGACCAACAGGCAATTTTACGTATCCCTCCTCTTGCAATATCGACGGAGAGGAACTGGTTTCCGGTAGCCGGCTACTATGCCGTTCACAGGAAACAACGCGTTCGTGGGGGACGTAACTCGTCACGGACCGATGGACCTCTCGTTCCACGGTTTATGAACACGCACGATAGACACATGGTCCGTTCGCGATCAATTCTCGTGCACGTCGCGTTTTTGTAAAAAAAAAAAAAAAAAATTTTGTAGATTAGAAAAAATTGTGCTTGTTAAAACGCACACATTCTCTCCCTCGTATTTTGTCAACCGAAGGTTGACAACACACACACAGTCGGGAATATAAAGGACAAAAAAAGACCCATTACATAATTACGCCTTTCCGAAGGACAAATGGAGTAACGCGTGCGCGTCAGAAATAATAACATACCGCAGCAATTGCAGGTAGAATGAAAACTTCAGAAACATAAACTACGCCTCAAAGTCCGTTTCATTTTGATGCAATATTTATCGTTTGTAACACGCTTTGATAAAAGTATTTGTTAAGAATATAAAAAAAAAAACAAAAAAAAAATGTGCGAGGAATACTATCCAATTTAATTAAATTATGTGAATCCCTAAATTACACATTATATATGTAATTAAATCGAGGTGAAAATTAAATGCAATTATTCAGAGAGATACGTTCGGCGCAGATCGAGTTCCGATTAAGTGAGATTATGTATACCTCCCTATAGTTTTTGCAATTAAATATTAATCTTAATTAACATCTAGCTCCAAGGTAATTTGACGATGTAAATTTAATACATGTGTGTACATGTATATATATAAGTATATATATATATGTATATGAACTACGTAATTGCAACAGATCTGTAAACTTCGAGGAATACATAAATCGTTAACCGCGTTCTCACGCGCGCGCATTGAATAATTCAATTTATAGTTGCTACGCGGGGAGTCCAATTTTGCATGTATACGTTTCCGCCAACTAATCCGCAAACGTATGCGTGGAATCTGCAATCTACAACGTCCAGAAGTGGCCACTTTTAGGAGTCGGACGACAGTCCGTCGCACAGAAAATAGAGTCCGCAGTCCCTCTTTAGTCATCGTGCGGCAAAAGAGACGTGTATGTGTGTATGCAATAAGAGAGGGCGAGGATCTGGGAATTAACCGACGGATACACCTCTCTGTCCGCGAGGACGGTTGCTCACGTAATTAGTATTATTCCCGAAATAGTTTCAAACAATGCGACAGCCAACGAATTCATAAAGCCGCCGCGCGCGCGCGAAATGAAATGAACCCAACTACGCTCTAAGCGTCTGAAGTTCAGCGTTACAAAACTTTTTAGCGCCCCGCCAAGCTTCATCATATTCACATTTAAATATGTATAACGATCGCGTGATTATACATGTATACATATATATATATATATATATCCGTCTCTCCGGAGAAATAGAGCGCGCGTTACGACCACGACACGCGTGTTGTAACAGATCTTCCGTAACAATACGATGTGCGACATGGCGCTTTGTTAATTATTAAATAAAGCGACTCGACCGTCAACGGAGATAACGAAACCGAAGTTGCATGTGAACCGAGAAAAGTTTACACGCGACCTGAATTTTTGTCGGGCGCTCGTGCGCGCGCTTCGCAAAGATAGATAATAAGCGGCTTGTCAACATTCTTAAAGTTGTACGAAGACGAAGTGTCTCGCGGCTGCAATTTCCTTCCTTCGGAAAGACCGTGATTTATACATCACACATTTCTAAAGACCACTTCGGGATCGCGCGTCTTGGTAAACACTCACATCGATCGGACGTAACAAGCTTATAAAAACTTCGAGACCTAATTAATGGAACTAGTTTGTCGAGGAGCAGCGAGCGAGCACCGTCGCGTCTCGATGCCGTAAAGATTCACGGTTCTCTAAATGACACTGTGTGTTTACTATCGCGATCTATATGACGGGAGACGAGAAGGGAATTTATTATCTCGCGTGACAAATGATCATCTCTCGCCGATATACGGGACAAAAACGAATGAGAGAAATGAGAAAGGTTAATGACATTGTAATTTTTTATGAAGGGAAAAAAATTGGGTGTGCCTTTCGGAGATTATTTTTCACACAAGCGCGTAATTTAAGAGACACATTTAATCTTGCGAGAGTATGATTGGTTTTAGATGAGTTTTTTCCGGTTTTCATTTTGAGATACGAGTGGAAATTGAGAAATAACATCCGTTACTTTTAAAGAGGTACATTTCGGACTGATGATACCGAACACGGTGATATCTTATCGAGTACATCAGATTATAAGCGGCAAAACAAAAAAACACAATTAGGATCGAAAATTCGTTCGTTATTCTTCTTCTCCCGGCCGCGGTTACGATTCAAGACTGGCCGCAAAAAAACGTGATGTTTCTTGTTTTTTGCCAGCGCAAGATATGTAGCAGATTATCGATACGTATCTCCGCACATTTGATCACGTTAATTCCCGTGTCACATCTTCCACGGATAAGATCTTCCTTTCTTGCAAGGAAGACCCGCGCGTTATCTCTCCGTTACTCTCTCGTTTCCCACCCGCGAGAGTTTCTCCCTTTCGCATTTCCCGAGTTAACGTCGATGTTTACCGAAGTTCCGCCCCGGGGACCGGGGATTTACCACCTCGTGACTCGAAGGGTGAAAATGGAGGTTGTGTGACTTGGTACACGTTCGATCAGCCCCACGTGGAATGTCTTTTCCTCCTTGCAACCGGGCGCTCGCGCGCGCGCGTTTCTCCGATCTACGTGTTGATTCCCGTCGTAAGAGGATCTCGCGTAAGTAAAATGGAAGACGTTTTCTTCTCCTCTCCTCGTCTCTCCTCCCTCGCGCTCGTTCTTGAAAATTCGTCGGGAATTTAACGCCGGGATAAGGACGGAGGATCCGGCTTGGGCGCGCGAAGCGAGAATTTACGGAAGCGCGAGATGTCGCTCGCGAAAAGTAGAACAGACGATGGTATTTTTCATTATTATACTCGCGGCGTTGTAACGCTCGCGATAATCGAACAATGGATGGACGCATTTAACAAGCTTTTGGCGAATCGTATAATGTGAATAAAAAAGAAGCGTTCGACACATAGTATGGGATATATTTTGGGAAAATCTCGACGTAACAACCTTTCTTCCACAATTAGATCCAGTAAATTGCATCTCCGGTTATTATTTGCAATATTAATAATTGCGTTCGATATAGAGCGTACAAATACGTACCACATATATAGATATATATATGTGTGTGTGTGTATGTGTAGATATATTTAATCGATACGCGTAGAACTAGAAACACATACATACACACACAGCACGCTATGATTAACAGACGTTGGAGTTGCGATCGACTAAGTTTGCGCTTGTTTACCGATTACAAGTTACAAATCGCGCATCCGAGTTTACGTTTCCGCTCGAACGCAACCAGAATTTAATGGCATTACCCAAATCTCAGCTGCAACAAACAAGAGACAATTGGGACGCCGCGTCGGTTAACTAAAAACTAAATTATAATAATTCCCGCTTGAATTTCGAAGAAGCGAATCTCGCGCGTCACGTTTGACAAATAACAATTTGCGTCAAATTAGTTTGTTCCATCATTGGAGGGAGATATATAACTCTCCCGATATATATCGCACGCGGGACGAAACGATTACTAGCGGATTTGGTAGATCCGGCGGGTGTTAACGGAGAGACCGTAACGACAGTGGAGGAGGAATCAATTGACCCAATTTCACGTGTGCCGACCCTGTCTACCTCCATTATCTAATTTAACTATTTAGCCGCCGACTCTTCCCTCCCGATATATTGAGATTTCACAGAATAATACTTTCGCGCGCGCGAGACCCGAGAATCATCGTCGATTAATAACCGCCCGGTTCTTTCGTTCGTGTCGACGATTCAAGATTAACTGCGACCGGAAATATATAAGCTGTGTTATATATCATATGTAAATGTACATATATATTCATGTACATATATCAAATAGCAGAACGTTCTTCTATAAAAATTTCATCTCAGAACTCGATTGCACTCGCACGAAATTGCACGTGCAACAATTTATCAGGGATAATGTTTGCAAATTGATAAATTTATCGCCAATTATCCTCTTATATTTATCGCAATAATTCGATAAACACTTTAAAAAGCATTTTTTAGACAATCTCGAAAATTCGAAAAACTAATCCAAACTATAACAAATTTCACAACTGTCGTAATTTAATGCGAATCAAAATTCCGATTTAATTTTTTTTTTTTTTTTTTTTTGAACGTACGAGTTAAATTTTTGTGTATCGTTTATTTTCGTATTCTCAACCAAGTGCCAAATCACATAAGTTTCGCTAAGTTGCACGAGTTACGCTTAACCCCCAAACTCCGCCGCTGTTTGGCAAGGAGCACACAAAGTATAGCCGCGCCGCGTAGAGAGGCTTTAATTGAATTAGTTTAGAAACACAGAGTTTAACATTAGTCCGCTAATTACGGTCGGATAACTACAGGAAATTTCTCTTTTTCTCTCATTAATTTCCGCCGAAGCGCAAACTAAATCTTATGTACCACGAGGAGGTACACACCTCGAGCCTCACATCCGCAATCGCACACTGTCATCTTTTTCGATATGGAAGTCGGTTCGCGAACCGCTCGACAATGTAATGAGGAGTAACGCACATACACACACACGCATATATATATATATATATATATGTATTAACGTCGCGAACATTCTGCGATAAATACATTGTGGTGTGCGCATGTCATGTAACATTTCTCTCTTTCGTTCTCTCGATTTAACAAACTCGAAAATACGTCATTATCACCAACATCGCGCAAAACCGACCACAAAAAATTTCCAACAAAATATCCGCGCGACCGCGTATCTCGCGACGCACACAGCAAGTTTTCTCCTAGCCGGTTGACAAACCGTTGTTACCTACAATGTTAAAACATCTGTCGTAGAAGCTACACGCGGAAAAGACAAAGGAGAGACGTGCACGTCACAAGTAACGCTCGGCGCTCCGGAAGTGCATTCAATTTTCTTGCGTGCACGCTCGGCGACGTGAAATAAAACGAAGTTACACCGAATGCAGTTCCGAGCGCGATTCCTTGTTGTTACACAACAATATAATACACATACATATATGTACACGCACATATAGATGCGCATCGTAACAAATTTCTGGAAATCCCGCAACGGGATTTGTTTTCCTTTTAAGATGAAAAAAACCTCAAATCAACTAATTCATCGACTATTTTAATGAAATAAAAAATAAATTGCGCGAACTCTTTTCGTGTGTGTACTTTCGTCGCAGCCATTAATGCGCTCTTTCTCTTTCTCTCTCTCTCTCTCTCTCTCTCTCTCTCTCTCTCTCTCTCTCGTGGCAAATAGGATTTAGTGAAAACGGGATGTCCGCGGAATTGCGTTTCGATGATATTACCCTTTCGGAATTTCACCAAATATGCGCGCACGAATATGACCCACATTTTCCAATATGTAATAACGTCGTGTTAACTGTCCTCCCCGCCCCTCTGTTCCAAAATGTGCTGAAATACAGCGCGCCGACATAATTCACTTATGTTTCGCGTTTGACAGATAAAAGCTATTCATATATCGTGTAAAGTACCGTACGGGATACATAATAAACATTAATCATTTCATTGATGAAGTGGAGGCACGCGTCTCGTTAATAATTGATTACGATGAGTTCTCGTTATCATTTTCAGAAGCAACTACTCTTCCGCGTAGAAGTTTTCGCGCGTTCGCGATTTTTCGAGTTTCAAATATTCCGCAAAATACAATATCGTGAGTCTTTCTTTTGAGAAATTTAATTTATTATAAATTGCACATTTGTTGAATAATGGCTGAGACACTGCTAATCAAGGGGTAATCGAGAAGTATATATTCGCTATCGGCAAAAAATAAACGCGTTTCGCTGACAATGAGTGCAACTTCGGTCGCTGTCGATGGTCCTTGCTTCGCCCTGCAAAAACCGGAGACAGTGTAGATCATCGTGTGTGTGTGTGTGTGTGTGTGTTGGCAACGGCATCGCGACGAGGGAACGTATGCAAGATTTATCGTTTTTCGTAGTCGCCTTTCTCTGTGAGGGGGCTGGACGCGAGACGGTGAAACAGAAAGAGGGCCTTCTCTTCTTCCTTTCGGCTCCTCGTTGTCGACATAAATCATCGGCAAGGGGATCGTGTGACGTTATTTTAATATTGCTCGTGAATTTCGCACGAAACGTGTCCTTTGTCCCACAGACGTCATCCCGTGTCGGCCGCCCGGCGGAGAAAAACAAAAACCAAGACAGAAAATCCATCCTTCATATTAATGTAGATAAGATTCTCTTGGGAAAGAGGGTAGTTATGATATTGCGTATATTTTATTCAATAAGAAATCTCGCGCGTACGTGTACGAGAAAGTCCTGTTATACGTGGACGGGAACTCGTGGACGGAAACTCTTGAATTTTTCTCGCTCTATGTGCGATATTCTTGTTGTTTTTCCAGCAAAAGTGTTTTTTCTTTTCCCGCGCGCGATGTCAATTTCGACTCGATATTCTCTCTCTCTCTCTCTCCAAAGTCTTAGAGTTCACGACAAACGCGTTCGAGATAAACCGCGATTATACATCGACGAGAGCGTCAACTGAAAACAACGAGAAACTGTTTTCGGCTTCCACTTTTGCGTGGCTATACGTACGGGGATTTTTATTTGAACGAGCAAACTCCCGCGTGTTCGTCGAGGGATTACATCGACGCAGCCGACAAAATCCACGCCAGACGATTGTGTAACCGGAACGCGGCTGCAAAGGAATTTATGGCTCGCGCTTGTTGCGGGCTCGACGTTGTCGAGCGAGAGGATTAGCGTCTTGCTTCTTACGGAAGCTTCGAGAATTTAATCCCTTAATCACCCCGAAGATGCGAGCATTATCTGTGTATCTTTCCGCGGGAGGAAACTACTTCCGCGTTTTTCCGAGCCAAAAACCAAACATTGGGAGCTGATGGCAAGTCGATGAGAATTCATCGCTCTGTTGTGTGCACCGAACGAAGTGAAATCCGAAAACGGCGTTTCTTTTTCACGAAACGAGACGTTATAACGGCGCGCGGTTTATCTCGCGCGCGTGACTAAAAGTCAGACTTTTATTACGGAAATATTTTTCCATCGCGTGTGACATAACCGTGTGTCTCTCTCTCTCTCTCTCTCTCTCTCTCTCTCTTTGATTCTCTCTCTTGTACGACGTACGTGCAACGATTAAATCTGCTTTGAGCATCGTAGATGCTAGCGCATTTGACCATCTGCGACGTCACATTCATCACCGGGAGGAATCGATGCACTGGAGCGCTCGATACGCGAGAAATAACATCGATTAGCCTCGCCTATATGCGTCGCCGCTCAACAAACGATATTTATTCTGCAGCTCCGTTAGCCGGGCGTTAATCCGACGGGCATTACTTTTCTTCTCAGCGTAAATTGTAGCGACACACGTGTGTGTGTGTTATAACAGGGGTTTATATCAGAAACGTTGCGCGCAACGTTTCTTCGCGGCTATAAATAGCGGCAGCGAAAACATCACCGACAATTGTGTGTGCAAGATGCGCGCATCGCGCATCATTATTCTTAAACTAAAAAAAAGAGCACGGAGAGAAAACAATGGAATAGCTTATTTTTGACCCGAAAAAAAATACACTTTAATAAAAACAAAAACTTTAATTTGATCATTAATTATAAAGATACGCGCGCGCGCAAGAGATAGAAGTCAAATATGTACTGAGAAAAGGCAATTTCAAGTTTGTTAAAGAATCATACACACAGTTAAAAGAAGAGATGATCTTTACTTATGATGTATTCTTTGCAAAGTCGTTTATCACGAAAAGAGGATTTTTTCTTTTTTTCAGATTTTCTCCATTACACATTTATAACAAAAAATCGAGTAAAGTAGATTTTTTATCGGTATCACAATAGCTATAAAAGAACCGACAACTTTCTTACGCAAACATTATCTTATTATTTGCGCGGAGAGAAAGAGAGAAAGAGAGAAAGAGAGAAAGAAAAAGAAAGAAAAAGAAAGAGAATGCCCGTGCCGATATATATACGTGCGTTTAACGACTTATCGCCTGCAATGGCAGCTTTTCACGGAAGGAAATGCAATTACAACTGCAGGAGGAGGAACGCAACGCGCGCGCGGATGTACTTTGAACTCGCAACACCATTAGCGCAGAACTAGACGGTCGATGATCGCATTACAGTTTCGCACGAGATTTTACGCGATGCGCGTGAAACGTAAATTCATTAGTCGATTATTACAATGCGCCGGAAGCACCGGACGCTATTAGATCCGGACACTTGCGCGATTACACACAGCTGAGTACTTCGATAATTTTCATCATTTGCAAAACGCGTCCTTCGCGTTTTCCGCAAAGAACGCTACATTAATTTAAATCACATCCTTCGACGTGTGAAAATTAATAATATAAAAAAACAAACAAAAATTAACGTGCACAAAACTGCGCTCTCTACTGATATCTCAAAGCGTTCTAAACAGGTGTGTGTAAATTGTGCTTTCACAATCCGTAACTGCGCTGAGAGAGAGAGAGATAGAGGAAAATCTATGAGAGCGGCGAGCGCGTTGACGGATTAACGGTTACTTAAACGTAAAGGATCATTAATTCGCGGCGACCTTAGGAAAGACGGGAAAAGAGAGAGAGAGAGAGAGAGAAAGAGAGAGAGAATCGGGGAGTGAAAATCGTGCGCCTCCCTCGTTAACTGGCGAGAATTAAGGGACACCACCTACCGCCACACGTTTGTTCGCTAGGCGAGCTCCTCCTTAATCTTTAAGCATCTGAGCGCGCGCACGTGAGCGCGCGTTCGCGCTAATACCAATGCTTTTCGAGTACTGCATTGTACGACGGTAGCGCACTTAGTCTGGATTAGTCGAATGGTGGAAGTGCGACAACGAGGGGGGAAAGGGAAGAGAGAAAGAAGAGTTGTCGCAGCCAAAAAGTATAGCCGACACACATACATACATACATACATACATACATACATACATACATACATACATACATACATACATACATACATACATACATACATACATACACACACACACAATTCGCGAGGGGAACAAAAGAGAGAAAGAGAGACCTGGCCTCGATTAAGTTGATTAAATCTGCCGTGCGAAACTTTTCTGATCTCGAGATGGCTCGGAAAACTCTCGAGACGGCACGGATTGGTGTTGAGAAACCTGTAGATATACTATACGGACGAATTGTCGCGTCGAAAAAAAAAAAAAAAAAAAAAAAAAAATCACCATTCGCGGCGCTAAAGACAATACATCTCAATTTGTCGCTTGACAAACGCTTGTTCAATCTCGATTGTTAATCCTGAAAAAAAAGAGATACGACTAATTAAGTGTGCGGAGTATGCGCAATCAATGTTGCACGCTTACCTTCTCTTATCTTAATTTTGATTTGACTATTTGAACGTTACGTAAGAAAAGGCGAGATAACAGGTGCGTGGACAATCTCATCTCGAAAACTCGCGAATGTAGCGTTTATCATCCGAGCTAAACGGCTTTTTAAGTAATCGCGGCATTATGAACGCAAAGGAAACACCACGCCGAGAGATGCCGATAAAATAATCTCGCAATTTTTTAATGTCCGTTTTACGCAACGTCGAGTAATATTTCACTTAAAATCGACGCGTTTTTACTCTCTCTCTCTCTCTCTCTCTCTCTCTCTCTCTCTCTATCTCTCTCTCTCTCTCTCTCTCTTGTGCGCCGAGAAAATAATGTTATTTTTATAACGGTTTTCGTTATTTTTTTTAAACGTCGATCTCTGTACACGATACACTAACATTTAAAACCTTGTTGTTTGAGTGGATGTTACATATTGTACACATCTATATACATGAGTTTTATTTGAGCTGTAAGTCAGATAGATCTCCTTAGAGTTATTTTGTGAATAGTATATACGACGGCGCGACGCGAGACGAGCTGAGGCCAAATTTCCGACTATGAGAACCCGACGAAACAACAGGAAAAAGATGGCGAACATCAAGTTTCCGTCTTTATCTTCAATTTCATTCCTCGTCTTTTCACTTTAGTTCGCTGACAATAACTGTAAGTCGCTGTATTTCCGTCTCAGATAATAAAAGCAAGCGAACACGCCGCGCGCAAAGGCCAGAATAATAAAATTCTATTCGAGGTAATCGATCTCCATCACGACTCTCTCGTAAAAAATCTCACCGAATGTAATAGACGAAAGAAAGGGAGAGAGGAGAGGAGGAAGAAAAAAAAAGTTTGAAATAAAACCGGATGTTGAAATTTTCCGGTGCTACATCCAGTATTTTTACACGCTTTTACATGATCGACTTCTTTGAATACCGTTTCGATCAGCGAGATCACAATCGTTCTCGACATTTCGTGACACACAAAGAGTTACACAAAACTCAAGAAGTAGAGAAAATGCCGTCTGCTGCAAGAAAGATACGGAGAATTTACAATGAAAGAAAATTACTTCTCGCGCCTTTCCTCCGTCCCCGTTTATTGCGCCGAGTTACTTTCGGTCTGTTGCCCGCGGTATTTGAGTTAACTGACCTTTCAAGTCCGTATCGATCAGTCGCATATTCCACGATGCAAATTATGCTCTCTCTCTGTCTGTATTTCTATTTCTATCTCTCTCTCTCTCTCTCTCTCTCTCTCTTTCCGAGTGCGATTCGCCTTCCGCGCTGCCAAATGTCTATCAATGCTTTATCGGTTTCCGCGCGAGAGAAAGCGTTATCTCGGTCCTAATAGAGAAACGCGGGGAAAGACCGGTCTGTCAAATGCTTTTATTCGCCGGAAAACCGAGATGCTTCACTTAGAGTCGCGTCCACTCTTTCAAACGCCATACACTCTTTGCCTCGAGGAATAGAGAAAATTCTGAGAAGAAACAATAAATCCATTCAATTCTTACTCCTCACTTCTGACAGGCGCTTCGAGCGTCTCAATCACGCCTCATCGCGCGTCGGAAACACACTCACGTGTGTGAAACCCCCCCCCCCTCCCTCCAATCTCCCCCGTTCGACCGGCGGCGCGCGTCGGATGGCGACGACGACGACGACGACGACGATGGTTACCGGTGCGCGTTTGACCTCGTGTTTTTATTAACAACAGGTACCGTCACGGTCCATCGGCGGTGACGGCGCGATTTCTCAATCGGACCCCGTTGCTGCCCGTAGGGCTGTTCTCGAGCCGGAAAATCTCAATCCGGATGACAATCTCTAGATTGCCACACCGCACCACCACTACCACCTGAATGAGATTTCCTCTGTTCTCTCGCGAGTTGCAAAAGCTATCGGGAACGAACTGTTTTGAGAATGAATAAAAAAAAAGTGCGCTTTCAATTTGATTGAAGTATTTATTTAAATTTTTTTTTGGCACACCGTTAATTAGTGTAATTTTCATTGTGTAAATTCTATTAATTATGATGGTGGATAATAATAATGTATCAGGGGCACTTTTACCTCGAGCCAGATACGCGTGTTTGCGTTCATTTAAAGTTGATCTAAAATTCATTTAACTGCGCAATTTGAGAGCGCGAGGATGGCGAGTGGAGTTAAACCGTCTGATCAAACGCGCGTATTATTGACAATCCGGTTCGCGTCCAATAACCGAACGTAAATTCGGGACCGTCTAAAAGAGAGTTTGAAATTGCAAAACAAGGTGACGAAGCGAACAAGGCAAGTGCGCCGTTATTCTCTCTCTCTTTCTCTCTCTCTCTCTTTCATCGTCAATTCGTAATTCCGGGATGCTTGGCTACGGGGTGACTCCGCCGAGGGTAATTGTGTTTCGCGTTGTCCTAATTGTGTTAGCGGGTCTTATAGGGGGATTAACGTGGTTTGGCAGAGATTGCCGTGGAGCCTAACCTCGTCGAGTCTTGCCGCTGGAAGAATCTCTCGATGACGAACCACGTCTGATCGAATATCGAGAGAGAGAGAGAGAGAGAGAGAGAGAGATATTGCTCTTCAATTGCCGTTTCTATAAATATCGAGATACACAACATGTGTCATTTTTCACTCCTATTGATAAATATTATATATGCAAAACTTAAGAATTATTATATAAACGTCCGAAACGTACCAAATATTCAAATTATTTATATAAATTACATATATGTCGCATAAATTAAAATCTCTCTATATATGCGTTTGCGGAATTCTAGCGAATTTAGCGCGCAGGGCCGTCAAAAGCGATGTTTAACGCGCGCGTAAACGACAATGGGCCAATTTCCAGCGGTAATAATCGTCACAATAGAGCGGGCAATATTAGCACCCTCATTCACGGATAACATCGATTCCGCGACGATTACCCGTTGCACCGGCCGGTTGCCACAATTTCGCACCACGCCCCCTCGTCGTGAGCACGGTGTATACGCACAAAACGGCGTAACGACGACGAGCGGGCGTCTGACATAAGGAAGACACCGGCGCGCAATAATGGAGGCACTTATATACGCGCGCTGGAAAAGGAGCTACGCCCCCCATCTGTCCACCCCAGCGCGCCACTGTTGCGCCCCGACGGATGATATGCGTGACGAGAGAGGGTGAAAGGGTCACCGCAGGAGTCTCCTTCGTCGCGCAGGGTCATCCGTTTTTATTTCAAGGGTTCTAACATGTTTAAAATGCGACATGCGCGAGAGGGTGGTGATGCGCGAGTGAGAAAAAGAGAGAGAAGAGAAGACGAGATTCGGGGGACGAACAGGTGTCCCGGGGAAAAGTAGGTGTCCCGAACCGGGCGGTTGAATGTCATATCGCCCGCTTTACGACGGGGGTTACGACGCGCGCCAAGGGGCGGGCGCGCGCACAAGACGCATTCGCAGACGGATGTGCGTGGCGCCACGGTCTAATCGCGTTTCTGCGTGCTAATTAATACGGCGTTTCTGACTGGCGACGGAGATGTAAACTGTTTTGATGGCGCGTTTCTCTCGAGAGGACCGAAAGAAAGGGGAGCAGCGCGACAAAAACGAGAGCAGACCGTGAAATTTGACTTGGATCGCGAGAGTTTCGAAATTGTCGATTTTAGAGTACGAAAATACTGATCGATTTTGAGAAGAGGGAGCTTTCTGTGTTACTCAAAAAAATTGCTTCGCGCTTTACGTGAATTTTACACACGTCGTTTTTTTAAACACTTTGGTGATAATTGTAATAAATACGTGCGAATTAAAGTGACGACACTTGTGAGAATTTACGACAGATATACTGATCAATCTCAAGTCGAAGTAACGGCGTAAAACTGCTGTTGAGACACGCGGCGCGGATCGAGCTAGCGTAAAATGCGTATACGTTGCGTGTGCTATCACGATTAAAGATTCCCAGCCGGTTTGCTCACCGACGAAGCAGCATTCGCGACGGCTCGACGAGCCTCGGGAACGTCCACATTGTGTCTCGCATGCACATCGCGGAGGCAACGAGCGCGGCGATTATCTCCTCGGAAATCTCACCTGTCCCTCACCTAGCTGCGCTCCTCCCTCTTTCGCTTGAAGAGGATTCTCTCCCGGATTCTCTCCCGGAGAGAACTGTCAAAACCTTCGTGGCGGCGATCGCACCTCGGCGCGCCTTCCTGCGGACGGAAAACCTGAAGAAGAGCCACGGCCGCGCCGCGCCACGGATCGTCGATCGTTTCAGGAGAAGAGAAAGAGAAAAAGAGAGAAGACGGAACATCGTATAGAAAGGCGAACAAGAAGAGAGAAACACCGCGTTATGCGATATCCCGTGTTGCGAAGGTGGCGGGGTCGCCGAAGGTGTGCGGAGCGAGAAGCAAGAAAAAGTGATGGGGGGCGCGACGGGCGGGACCCGGGGATCGAGGGGACGCGCAGAGGGTGGGGCTGGGAAACGGGGGTCCCGAATGACCCCGTGGCCCGGCACGTATGGGGCCCCAGACTGCTGGGCCCGACTCCCGACTCCCAACTTCTACCAGAAGGCTAACCCTGAAGAGAAGAAGCGAGGTCCTTTTCTCTTTCTTTCTCTTTTCTTCTTCCTCTTCTCTCTCTCGCCGTGCGTCCTACGTCCAGCTCTGTCCACCTCAACCCACTTGGCTTCTCTCGCGCAGCCTATACTTATCCTCCTACTAATACCACCACCACCAGCAACGCCGCCGTCACCACCACCACCGCCCCGCACCAGGTTCGCTTTCTCCCTCCCGTCCCTCTCACTTCCCGCCGCTGCTCACTCTCCACCTCGAGTTACCTTATACTTATTGCCTCTGGTGGGCTCCGGGGCCTGCCCTACAGGGTGTGTTATTATTATCTGACATTATCTATAATTCCGAAGCGGGCAGGAAGCCCACTTAGGGATTGTGATAGCCCCCGTGATTAAACCACCCTACCTTCGCTCGCGCTCTCTCTCTTAGAGAGAGCCTCCCTCTTTCTTTCTATCCTCTCGCCGTACACCTACACGGCGATGGGCGCGAGTAGCCGGTACAGGCCCCTTCAAAGTGATCGCTACAATTTTTCAGCGAGGGGGACCGCGCTGTGCATTGTTAAAGAGCACTCATGAATAAAGGAATTCAATGTGAACACTGACTAACTGCACTTATTAGCTATCCAATAATGTGCGTTGTAGATTTGAAACAGTTGAAAAGCGCGTAGTTCTCTTCTCGCAAACGCAACTATTTATTGCAACTTCTCACTCACGTCTCGAAGCGTTTAGAACACTGTGTAAAAATTCAATGTTTCGTTTCTGATTATTGATTGAATTATTAATAACTATAGAGAAAAAAAAATAAATTAAATGTGAAATATTGAAATAACCTTTCTCTCTCTCCGAATTCAGAGACTGCCTCTCTCGTCGTCATCGAGAGACATTTCAATAAATTCCAAACTGGTCGTTTGAGCAGAACGATCAGATCACGCACACAACGGAGGAGGCACTTCCGCGTAGCCAGGTAGCGACGAGCTCGTCTCTCGCGGACACACCCGGGTAATTTTTTTCTCCTCATCGCCCTCGATTTGTCAAGAGACGCGTCCTGTCGGAAGTGTCGCCGGTGCCGATAAGCCATCAGATGAGATAAAGAATCAGGTGAGCGCGCTACCTCGCCTGCCCACGTAGGGATTATATCTGATCGTGGCTGAAGGGCCCTGTAGAGAGGCCACGCCGATCGTATACACCCCCGTCGCCGCGAGGGGCCCTACGGTGATGAAGGGGATGAGGAGAGCAGAGGGGAAACGGCGAGAGGGGAGACAACTCAACAGTAGGCACCCGGAGGACCGATCCCGGGACGCTACTCCGGACGGTAATCGTCGGCCGATTATAAACCGAAAAAGCCGGAAACCACTTACGTCCGAAACCGTGCGGCGTTTATACGCCGGTTACGTCGCGGCGAACCACACCTTGCGCCCGGCCCCGAGACCGGCTCGTCTTACCGAGAAAAGCATGCGATGCGTGAATTTCGCCGTGCGCTCCTCTGAAGAAAATTGTCGAGAGTGCGTTAACCCGAAACACCCTTCGTGTATCTCAATAAAACGACAAGATTCTATAGGAAAAAATAATTTTATTTTACCTACATCGCGGTATAACAATGAAGAATAAGATGAGAGAGGAGAATCTACACTCATAGAGTCGACGGAATTTTGCAATATTAAAACATTAAACAATTAAAACATAACAATTAGGAAATCATCCGTTCGAACGTCGCCGGCGGCGATCGTCCTTTCGACATCCTCTCCCGAAGCGCTACTTCCTGGACGCCCGTCGCAATTTTCTCCGTGGCTGTCCTTGGCTTCCAGGAGGTGCTAATTTACCGGTCGATGTCTGATCCATAAAGATCATCGTCGGAGAAGGACAGACAGTATGAAAAGAAGAGAGAAAAGAGCTCCGTATAGGAAAGAGCAGTCGGGTAATAATCAAACATCCCCTCGGGGCCGTGGCGAGGCCAAACAGTAGGCGCCCAGGACCGGCCCCGGAACGCTACCTCTTCTCCGGTAATCGTCCCGTCGATTATAAATCGAAAAAAGCCGGAAACCACTTAGCCGCCGCCGCCGCCGCCACCGCCGTCGAGAACCGCGCCGACCGTCGTTTATGCGAGGATTCAAGTTTCAGCTCGCCTCTGGACAACAACCACACCTCTCGTCGAACGGGACGGGGTCCTCGGGGACGACATACGACTCGCGCTACCGAACAACCGGAATGTGTCGATACGTATCTGGGGTATATCGCGGACTCCCGCGGTGTCCCCCATGTGTCTCGTGTCTCCCGAGGCAGGGTCCCCGTTTATGGTGATTCTCCGGGCCCCTGAGGTGATGCTACCGTTCCGCTCGCTATCGATCGGGAATCTCGACTCGGTCGCGTAATCGATCGTCGCGCGATAGTATTTCCCGCTCGAGACGACGAATCGACAGGATCTTCTCTCCTCTCTCGTTACGGCATCAATGTCTAGCAATAACTTCTTGGAAGCGAATGAAATATGGCATAGGATCACGAGAAGAAGAAGAGATATAGAAGGCGGAGAGAGAAAGGAGGAGGTAAATCTCGAGCTTTGAAACGCGGTGATTAATCGCTCGCATTCGCCCGGAGATTCCGAGTCGCTTACTCGCGACGAGTGTCACAACACTGCATCTTTGCGTCGATAAATAATCGTTTAAAAGTTTTTTATTACCGTAAGGGAGAGGAGAAAATGCAGTTTTGAGATAAAACGATTTTTTATCGAAAACAGAATAAAACATAACCAAATTATTGTGAAATAATAAATGAGAAACGTGTGTTTTCTTCAAAAACAGTTTTTTTATACTTTTTATATTTTATACATTTTGAACACAACGTCAAGAGATACAGTGACTTTTTTAGTGACACGCATTATTTTATTAGAAACGGTCTTAAATGTTTCAAGCTATTATCAATCACGCGAAAGTACTGCTGGCGTCGAGTTCCATGCACTTCATTTCCGAGGGACCGACGACGGGAGTAATCGCGATTACGGAATTCGGATAGTTCGCGCGTGCGAGGGTGAGGCGGCAGAAAGAAGGAAAGAGGGTTGTACGGCGCAGAGAGCGGCGGTGAGAGAGCGAAATCATTGGAGCGACGTCGAAAACACGCGAGCCTCGCGGGTACCTACGTGGAAACGTCATCGGCAGCTGGGCTCGCGGGGGCCTTTTTGAGGGGGGTGTTTCGAACGCGAAGGGTAGACGAGAGAGAGAACGAATCGTGCGGGGAGAGCGCGGAGAGAGCGCGGGTCGGTGGAGAACGACTGGCAGTCAGTCGTTTCGAGTTGGGGGCGAATGTGTGCAGCGGCCCTAAGTCGCCCTAAAGCGCGACCACCAAAACCCCGCGGAGCTTATTTCACGAACGACCGACCACCCCGCTCGATCTCTCAGTCTCAACGCGCGCGCGCGCACACACACGCACACTCACGCCGTTGAAACCCACTGACATACGCGTTTTCACCCCCTCAGCGACGGCAAGAGAAAAAGAGACGCCGCAAGGGAGGCTTATCTTAGTACGACCAGCAGTGCGGGTCCCGCCGGAGAAATGAAACTCGATCATCTATACCGGGGGGATAGTCTTAAAGAGGCGGAGAAGATCCGTCTTTGATGACGGAAGTCGGGACATGTCCGATTCGATGTTTACGGCAGGGAGAAGATTGAAGAGACGGCGGTGAGAAGAATATTAACATTTCTCTGTCTAAACTGAGAGAAGCGTAGAGAAACGGCTAAATCTCTTAGTGCACAGCCGGAAGTTTCTCAATGTCGGTTGAGTATCTTTCTGAGCTGTATCTTCTGAGTTTTTTCTTTCTCGATCAATTTGTTTATTTCCTAAGAAAGTTCCAGAGACACAAACGAAATTGATCGATCTGACATTTGAAACTAAATTTTTTTTTAGATACGTTAAGAGTATATGCAAATCTTCTTATGAAACTTGAGAGCACAAAGTTGTTTAATTTAATTAAACTATAAACTTTTCTTCTTTTCAATGAAAAAAAAAGTTTCATAATTAAGTTTATGCTTGCACATTAAGCGGAGCAAAAAAGATAATCTTTTCTTAGCGAAGTGTACGTTTCGCCAGCGAACGTGCCAGCAACCGCACGCGCCTACGGCAGCATCCCTTTAAACATCCCCCCGACCTCGTAGGCGCGATTTTAACATTCTTACCGAGTGCGTCGCGTCGAAGCGTGCAGTCAATTCCGACAACTTCGACACCCAGTATAGAGAATCGGGGGGGAAGGGAATATAGCGCGAAAGCGGGGGAACGTTATCTGCCGGGTCCCAGGCTGACGGGGTTCGCCCTTCGGGAATAACGCGGAGATAAGCACCCCCTCCCTGATTCTGCCTCTCGTTCTCTCGGCAGCCGTCCTCTCTCGCCTGCCCGGACGGAGATGCAAAGAGATCTTGATACGGGGCCTCCATCGAAGTCGTCTCTCGTTCTCTACCCCTCTTCCTCGACATCCTCAATCGGGTAGATAGGGCCACCCCTCGGACTCACGAGCTCAGTGGCAACCTTCCCATCGGTAACTTATGAGTCAGATTTATCTCGTTGACTGGTGAGAGACTGATCGACCCCCTCTCCGTGAATTTCCAAAACTTTGGCCGCCCGTAGACCTCTTGTCGTAATTGGGAAAGTCGCCGCAGACGTCGAAATCGCGAGATCTCGTTGCTCGGCGCGACTGAGAAACTCGCGGTTAGGATGACTTTATCGCGAAAGCTCTCTCTCCCCCGTCAATCCTCCGATTTGAGGTTGTTTTGCGAAAATACGAAAATGTTATTGTAACGATTGACACATCCTTGAATCACTGAATGACGCGCAGTCATTAATTACAGATACGCACCCACCCATCGTGTGATTGATCGGTACAATATTCGAGGATAAATGTCGGCGCGCAATTCTCGAGGAATTAATTAGCGTTCTAGGTCACCCAGATGTCACGGGTCAGTAACTTTAGGGCGCGTGTGTAAATTCGCGTCAACTTGCAACAAGATAACAGATCGTGAAACTCTCGCGAAAACTATCTCAAAAATTAGGAAAATAACGAACGCGCTCGCGGAGAACTCGCGAACCGGAACTCGGTGTTTTTGCGACACCCGGTGCGCGACGGTGACCGGACACCGAGCAAACGAGCGTAAAACTGACAACCGAACAATGCGGCGAACGCGCTGCCACATTTTGGTGGCAACGATAGTGCACGCGATTTGCGGCCACTTCGATCGGCCACGTTAGGCCGCACGGTTTGATCCTCTTGTCGTTCAATGCACATTTACACGAATATTAGTAATTATTACTCTCTCGTACTTCAAAAATATTGTTCCAAATAAAGCTGCAGTTCAAATTGAAAGAACGTATATGGAAGAAAATAACAAAAACTAAGAAAATTAAAAATTAATTGTATATTATTTCCTTTCGCAAACAACAACTGATGTAATCATATGTAATTAAACTGATTATAAATTAATTTATTGCGAACCATTTACGTTTAATACACGATAATGGCAGATACTTGCTGTTATCGTATAATATCCATATAGTCGCGCGATAAATAAATCTTCGCGCTTTGACGTTCAGCCGAAACATCACGCCGGAAAACGCGACGTGTTCCAAGAAACCGTCGAGAAATGACTTGCAACGAAATTAGTATACTCTCTATTCGCGCGTGTAATTTGCGCGCATGTTGGTCGGGGCAACGGTGACGCGCGTCGCACGCGTGAGCGCGGTTAATCAAACGGAACTGTCTGTCCGTCGGCTGCGTTACGAAGGGCATCGGGCAAGACAGACCGTCTGCGTGATCGACAGACAGTGTCCGCGTGGCGTCGGACAGGTGGTGGCGGATCGGACGGACCCCTCCTGCGTATATACTCCCTCCTCCACTTTCCTCGTCCGAAGGAAGGATCGCGAGGGCGATAAGAAACTTCTTAACAATCCGACTGCCACGGCGGCTCTTGGCCATTTACACCTGCTTGGTTTCCTTGGTAACCGCGACGTTCGAATGTACGATTAATCAATTCTCAACCGATTCGCATCTTGCGCGCTCGATTCCGAATTAAATGGAAAATAAAATTGTTACTCCATATGGGTTTACACACGCGCGCGCGTGCAATCTTTGTGCGAATGTTTCCTGAGAAAACACGAGTGTCTATATCCGACGACGTCGGGATGTCAATTTTGCGTCGGACGGCAGCTCGATCACCGCATTGCATTAAGACGCGCGTCACTTCGACTTGCGGTGCGAATTCGCAAGTAATGATGCGGAGAAATATGTTGTTGAGATGTTACATTCAGAAATAAAGACGAACCTTTTTTTTCCTCATATAAACAAATTGCGAGAAAAATGTACAATTAAAGTTTTTTATGTCTAGAGAGAGAGCGACGATTTTTTTTTTTTTTAGTACGTTTACACGGTATTGGGTAAACGTATTTATTTATAGATTTATTTATAAATTTCTTAAAAAAAAAAAACAGAAATTGCTAAATAAACGCTCTTTGATTTCTTCACAAAAATTATTTATCGTCAGGGACGGGATCTGGAGTTGGTTACACACATCGCTCGTTTGATTGTCCACCGCAAGTCCCCCATTCTCCCTACTTTCGTTCTCGCGATTTCATATCACAGCCCCTCTCGCCGATCAAATGGATCGTGAGCCATTAAATTGCGCGTACGTTTCGGTAAATCTGCGCACGAATGGGAAAAACTTAGCTCAGCGAGACCATGGAACGCGCGGATTGCCGATTCTGAAAGGGTACATTGGATCGAACAATGCTTTGATTAACCACGTCGCATGAAACATGCATACCAAGTTCTCCGCGTGGTTGCGCCGCCGAATGTCAATATTTACGACGCGCAAACAAAAAGAAACAAATTTCAAGAGAGAAATCAGAAACTTTTTGTTTGAACATTTATTGTGTACGCGGTGTACACGTTTTGTGAAATACATAAATTGTGACTGAATCATTCAACTGTCTTTTCTAGAAAAGATCTTTTCCAAAAAAGAATCAGCTGACAATTCGACTGTTTGTAAGTAGATTGTTGACTCTGATCTATTTAAGCGAAATGCTACATCGGTCGCGACCTTTGCGATGATCGCCGAGGACAGATGGCGCGCCCGGAGGAAGGAAGGGTAGCCGGTCTCGGCGTGTGCCGGAACCAAAGGCGCGGAAAGCGCCGTGATCGAAGGGTCCCAGCCAGTTGAGAGCGATCGATCCCGCACGGGTAGCGAGAGAGGGCGGAGAGGACGGGAGAGAACGCGATCGTTCGTCGGGTACCAGATGACAGAGCCATGACCTAGGAAATCCCACGATGGATCTCGAAGAAGAAGGAGAAGAGGGAGAGGAGCGAGAGGCATACGTCGGACGGGGCACTGAAAAATTGATGTTCCCGCGTCGGTTCCACCCCCGACATACGTGAAAGACGGCGCGAGGCGATGGGGAAGGAGAGGGGAAACGGTCGAGCAGGCGGACGTCGGTGGTGAAACACGATGACTGGCGATCCGCCGCTCCTTTTTTCGAGGTCGTGGCGGCGAAACTTCAAGGACCCTCACCGAGGCCAGAAACACTCGCTTGGCCCCCTAATTATCACTACGGGGGTTCCCCTTTTCGGGCGCGGAGCCCTCTCCTGGGTACAAAACTGCGCGGCAGGGGTCCCGCGCGAAGGAAGTCCCCCCTTTTATCTCCTCTTGCTCCTCCTCACGGCACACATCGCTCTTCCCTCCTTCGTCCTTCCCCTTATGTATATCCCTCTTTCGGCCGGTCTCTCGATCGACCCACAAATATCTTCTTCTCCCTTTACCGGTTCCCTTCGATTCGGCCGGCGTTTATCAATATTTTCGTGCGCGCCCCGCTACGGAAATGACTCCGTTCACGGGATAATCGAGAGAGAACACCAGTTCTGAAACTCGAAGACCGGCTGCTGGCCGATCGAGTGTAGAGTCGCACTCTCGCCGTCAATATGTGCGACCACTTGTTGAAGCAGATTATTCTAACACGAAAGTGTGCAACTATCTACATCGGTTCCGATAAGTTTCGCGAGTCTGATAAAAACCGGATCGTTCTACGTGTAGTTTCTAAAAAAAAAAGCAGCACGTTTCTGAGAGTTGCATTTCCAAAACGATCGCAAATACGCGCCTCTCGTTCTTCATTCGATAATTTCTTTTCACGTGTCACCCCTTAAACAGTAAGTGGAGCTTAATCCGTCGCGTCAAGCCTCCCGAAAGAAAATAATCTTTCACAAACTCGAACCACAAAATTTCACCCCTTTCAAGCTCACGCGCTTTACCATTCGATTATCTCTTGCGGATCCCGCGACTTCCTCTCCGGCATCATCTCATCGAACACGCCGATCGCATTACGCTCGTGACACGAATTTCAACGCAAACGCGCTATTATTCTTAGACAAATATCCGAGGCCACTTGATCCCGGTGCTTCTACCGAGTTTCCGCGTCGTCGCACTGCCACCGAAAGCGCTTTAGGGGATTGTAACGTGCCGAAGAATCATCAACAAACACCGTTAGACCGTTAGGCACCCTCGTCATATTCCCTCCTCTTACCGCCGCACCGTCGCGGAATGCGTGCTGTCCCGTGCACGCATCCGCCACGCCACCGCCAGGACGAATCCACCCCGATCCGACACTTGGCCGGCTCGCAGCAGTTACACGCATCTCTCCCGCGCCACGTGGGGTGGCTCACCCCCGCCTGTTCGTTCAGGATGGTTGGCTTGATCGTTGATGTTTCGCCCTGCGCGCCCGTGACTAAGGAGGCCGAGGGGTTGCTCGAGTCCCGACGTGACGAACGGCGGGAAGAAGAAAGAGAGAAAGAGACACAGAAAGAGAGAAAGAAGAAAAAGCAGAGGGTGAAAGAGAAGGAAAGAAGAGAGGGAGATGCACACTTCGCGTTTCCCACGTGCTGCTCGGTGCAAACGTCGTGCATCGCGTGCTCACCTATACGTCAGTCTGAAGGGAACGGGATTAGTCAGGGGTGGGACGAAACGAGAGAAGGAGGAGAGCCGGGCCGGGAAACCGACCGGGGGATGATTGCAGAGCCCCGGCCGCGTGACGGTAACTACTGGGGCTTGGCATGACGGACAGCACGAGCGGCGAACGAGCCGTTTATGGTCACGCGCCCTGTCTCTTCGGAAAAGTTCTCCGCCTCGTCCTCCTCCCCCCCCTCGACATCCCCGCGACTCGCAACATGATCGTTTCGTGGCGTGACACCTAGCGCGATTTGTAAGGAATTTTGTTTCGAAATCTGAGGGAGGGTGGGCTACGTCCGGTATCCGGAACCGGATAATCAGGCGATTATTTCCGCGAGGAAAAAAACCCGTTGACGAGAAAAAAAACGCATGTACTCTCGCGGCGGCAACAACATACGTGTCCAACATTCGGTAATTTCACTTATCGCAGTCTCTTTATCTATAATTGGCAGCAACCGCGCAAATACGCGCTCGTTACTATCAGCGTCGGCTTATACACGTTGTAACTGCAATACACGATTATCATTATCCGCGGCACTTGGCCGGCCAGTAATTATTGCCGGGTGCTATTAGCGTCGCCATTACGCTTTTAAACGCGAAAAACAGAAGCGTGAGATGTAATTACCGAAAACACGCTCACGGTCTTTTCCACAGTATTATTTGCAAATCGATATAATTCGATCAAGCGACAGAACAACTCGCTTGAAGAACGATAAGGCAAGTCTTCGAAATTAGTTTGCGAATTTTCCTATTTGTTCTTATGGTTGTTTACGATTGCTGTTTGCGCGTTTTTCTATTACTCACTATGCGGCACACGTTTGTCATCGCGGTGCCGTTTTGCCGCGCACGCGTCGCTTGTTACGCAACGTCAATATTTTACTTCAATAACTGCGTTAAACATTTTTTCTCTTTCCGCAAACCGAAACGTATCGCTCTCGACAGTTAGCATTATGAGACGCGCGTGTTGATATTATTTATCTTTCTCCTGTGCGCGGTTGTTATTAGCGTTTATTAATTAAAACTCGAGAATTTATCGCATCGCGAATATACGCGATCTTTCAGTGATTCTCGCCTTTGTCGGGCGAGATATATTCTCGTAATGGAGTTTGATCGCACGCGTTTTCTCTCTAATCGACTCCAATTTGACGAAGAGATCTTTGCGAGAACTTTGTATGTGTGTGTGTGTGTGTGTGTGCGCGCGCGCGCGCGTGTGTGTATATGTTCGTGAAAAGAGACATCCCGTATATTACACGACAGTCCGAATGCTTTTCCATCGCTTCTTACGTGCTGCTTCCTTTCTTCGTGTAATTTATGTTGATTCAATTCTAGTGACTCTCGCGCGATTTCGAGAGATCGACGCGGATAATGGCCGCGTCTCCCTCTTTCCCTCGTCCCTGTGAAGTCTTCATCATCGTGCGCCTCTCTTCTTCGTGCCTCGTCTCTTCTTCCTGTTTCTTCCCAACACTCCTCCGCCACCTTTCTGGCACCTCTTGCGAGGACTCTCTCTCTCTCTCTCTCTCTCTCTCTCTACTTTGCAATTCGATAAATTGAATTTCCCGTAATATGATAATGTTATCATTAGCCGCACGTGACGAAGACGAATGACAAGATTAATCGCGCCGATCGCGTGGTGCCAGCTAACACAATTCCGTCGAATTGCATTAACACACAACTCGCGCGCTCTCACCCCGATTTTTTCCTCCTCTCTTTCACTCCCTCCCTCCACCTGCGCGTGATTTATAATGTCTCTTTACGCGGGCGTAAATTTCAATTTCTCTAAACGCGGGTATCTCTCTTGAAGTCTTCAGAAAGATCGATAATCTCTCCGCGATCTTACGGTTCTCCCGAACTTTCGCTACAGTTTCGAGCGGCTTTTCGAAGATAATACACCTCGATTATACGTCCTTCCCCCCCGGCTCGATCAAATCGCCGATTTCGATAATCGCTCTTTAAGCAGCACCCGAAGCACACCCCGCGTCGGAACGTTGCCGAAGAATTTTTGTCGACATTTAACGCGCGCGTGCGTGAGTGCGTGTGTGTGTGTGCGCGTGTGCGTGTCTGTTGCAGCGAAAGGATTGAAAAGATTTACGACACGAGGCGACTCTGATTAATGAGGCGGAAACATAAATATGATCATAGCGAGTTTCTTGTGTCATTATGACAAAATCTACACTAATTTGATATCGAGTTTTTCACGCGTAAACGCACAGCATTGAAATATATAATTGAAAGACGTGTTTTCTTATTCTAAACACGTCGCGTCATGTGAAAAAAATGTAGAAAAATCGATAAAACAAAATTCGTTTAAAAATATGTTCGGAATGGACATGTTTATTTTTTAAAAATTTATTTTTGGTTCATTGATAATCGAAATGTTGATCAAAAAGAGATTTGGGGACGGTCGGAACGCTAATGCGCTCGTATTATATCCGACCTTGAGCGGATCGAGGGAGTCAATTCGGGCGTAATAGCTCTTCAAGGAGCATCTAGGTGCACACACGAGATGTACACACGCCGGGCGCGCGTTTGCGAGACGGAGCGCCCGAAGTTCCGGTGATCCTCCGAGGAATCTTAATGGCGAAGTCGGCCGGCTGGCTCTTGCGGCCGGGCAGGCAGGTAGGCTCTGCGCGCAGGGACGTGCAAGAACGCTCGTCCTTAACCACCTTTAACAAATTGCGGCCGCGGCGCAATCGTTGACCGACAAGAGAGGGGGGGGAGAGAGAGAGAGAGAGATGAGGAGCGTCCGGGCTTTTCGTTTTTGTGCATGCGCGCCGACGTGTTCGCGAACATGCGAATTTACGGCGCATGAAATATGCACTCGGCGTGTGTACGTATTCCCGCGGCGTAAACGAGTGGACAGAATGTCGCGAAAGTGTCGACATTTCCTCCGAGCACAGTTTTCCGGAAAAACGCGGAGAATCGTGTTCGTTGGGGAAGCGTCGAAAATATCGCGAATTAAATATTAAATCGAAAAGGATCTTGTTGGATACACGGGCGAAATTAGTTTGTCCGGTATGATTGGTCCTTTCGGGCGAGCGTTACGTTATTTTTCGCCTCGGCCGTCCCGACGATTTGTTCGTGGCCTATGTTGCGCTTTTAAAAAATTAACCACCACGTCGGTCACGTGCGCGCGCCGCGCACACACGCGTGGAAAGCGCACGTGCCGCGGCATGATGCACGCACGCATGATGTATGCACGCACATTTCCAGTAGGCAATCAGACGTGTACCACGGGGGTGCGTTAACCTTTCGATCGCGGATTCCCAGTTCCGCAGACACGCAAAAGTAAATCCCGTTTCGCGTTGTCGGCGTTGGTAAATTTGTTCGACAACTCAATCTTTCAAAAACAAAAAAAAAAAAAAAGAGTTTTTAAACAGTTCAAAAAGAAGTTATTAATCAGGTTTTAATATGCGGCTACATTATTATCTCGAATAATTAAGAAAAGAAGTAAAACACTCAACGCGGAACGTTACTCTCGTCAATTACGCGGCTCGATGATAACATTCGCCCTTGTTTAATGTACATTAAAAATGTTCAAATTTTCATTCTCGCTTCTTATAAGGCAGGAGAATGCGCTTCGACCTTCGCACTCATTATTACGGAATTCGAGTCGGGAAATCTAATGACGACGCGCCAACCAGCAACTTCAGCGGATTCCCGCGTTAATCTTCTCCTCAATTTGCCCGCCGGGATCTAGGATATTGGAAACGTAATCGACCGTTCTTCGCGCACCGGCCGCTACCGAGCGCAATTTGTAAACCGCTGTCGCGTTTTAATGCGTGATCCGTAAAAAGACCTCCGCGTGATAACGGCACCGCGGCGATTTCTTCTGGTCGCGAATCAATCCGCGCGCAAAAGATTCGCCGTGTGAAACGTTGGCGGTCGCGTAATGACATTTGTGCGGCAAAATTGCGATAGGGAACACAAGAAACAGGAGCGAAATTGAGAGAATTGAGAACTTCACTCGATTCCATTCCCATCTCGTCGCGAATCTTCTTTCTTGCGCAGGAGCGATATACAGTCTGATTTACTTTTGCAACTTCTGAGACAGATAGTAATTATATGTATATATATATATTCCGACTGATCTACTCTCTATTTCTCTCGCTTATCTATTTGTTTTTACTCTTGTATATTTACTTCAATTTTCCTTTCAGACACAGGATTTTGTTCCAAGTCACATTCGTGATCTTTTTTTTTTCCAAGCTCTCCGTCTTAAATGTTTAAATGTGCGCTTTCTCTATCTCTCTTTTTCTTATGCCGCACGAAGACGACCAACACAACCCATTACTCCGTTAAGAATTAAATCTCCACAATTCTGAGATCGCGTAGAGAGAGAAGAAGGACCAGGATGATCACGACCACGCCGCGACGACAAAGGATAATTGGTCGGAGAGGGGACGGACGCGCGCACACACAATTCCTCGAGCGCGCGGGACACCGCCGTCTCTCGCGGTGTGTCGGCGTGATAAGTAGGATGTCACCCGTTACATCCGCCGGTGTGTGTGCGCCGCAATTGGTGGTGGCTGCGCGCCTCCCGATACACGCAAAGAGCAGCAGCCTGGTGTGTTGTGGCTTTCCATAGGGTCGTCCTACAGTGGCTGGTGGACGGCAAGGGGGTGAGAGAGAAAGAGAGAAGAGGGCGGGAGGGGGACACAGAGCGGAGTTGCGGCCGCGCGAGAGAGAACCGGGAGGGGCGAGAGACTGAACACAGCCGGCTGAAGCGAGGGGGGCTTCGGCGGGGGGGAGGAAAGAGGGAGGGATGGGCCGTGGGGCTTTAATGAACCAATTTAAATGCATGCGATGATCAGTTGGCCTCTGAGCCCTCTTCTTCTTCTTCTGCGGGCTCTTTCGACGACGACCGGCTACCTTTACACACGATAGGCCACGCCACACGACACACGTTGCCTCCTAGGACCCTCACTTGGTCGAGTAGTATACTCCGCTGTACCAACCTTCTTCTTCTTCTTCTTCTTCTTCTCTTCCTCCCTCCTGCCCCTTTCCTACCACCTCGCGCCGCTCCGTTTTCTTCTCGCGCGGTGGACGAGAAATCGTACCTTTTCTTTCCTTCTTTCTTTCCTCGTGCATCACTACCACCACCACTCTTCTTGTGCCTTCATTCATTCCTAAACCGATCCTCTGTTCCCTCCTTCTCCGTCATCTCTTCTCCGACCGTTCGTTCTCGTACCCGTTTCTCCACCTGGAAGCTCTATCTCCATTTTTTAATGAAATCGAAATTGCAACGGAGAGCGCGTTGCGCGCGCGTTTTATTCCTCTTCTTCTTTCTACCTCTTCTTTCTTTCTTTCTTTCAGCGGGATTGTATTAACCGATCGGGGTGAATCGTCCCGCGAGGAGTCTTGTACGAGAGAACGCGGATCTCTCGTGCCGATCTCTCTCGAGATTTCCCGCATCCGGAAAAAAGGATTCTTTCATCCGCAAAAATTAATCTCGGGCGCGTTGAATGCGGTTAAATATATATTCTCACCGCTTTTTCTCGACTATTAAAATCATAAATTTTATATGTACATGTAAAATAATATATATAATAAATATATATTGTGACATTTTATGAATATATATTTTATACATATATTTAAAATGTCAAATAAATTATTATTTATTTAGAGAGAAAACGCGACAGAGAAACATCCGGAATAACTGATGCTTCTGCGATAGGCGAGCACGGGAGGGAAGATCATTTTCCGCGCGTGATTCACTCGATGTGACGTGGGAATTGATACTCGTCCACGTTTCCTTCTCGCGCGTAACAGGTATCGCGCGCGGTTAAAACCCTAATATAGTCGGAGGGAACGAGAATGGGTGACGAGAACAAAGCGACCGAAAACCATGGGGGATCCCCCGCGAGCACCTGCTGACCCTCTCTCTCCCCTCCCGGCACGAGGGGAGGGGGACGCGACAAGACACCTTGGCGCCCCGTAAAAAAGCATGCGTCGCGTCACCTCGCGACGGCCCCCCGCGACGCATCGACACCCACGCTGCCTCGATGCGGGCGGCAATATGGTGTTTCATCGAATCGCAGAACGGTTAGTTGCAAATTTGCTGCTCATCTTCGTCGCGACAAGACCCGCTGCGCGTAAATCTTAATTTACGGAAATTTACAGTTATTTAAACGATGGGAGCATCTCTGAACAATTTGTTTATGCGACATCACTCTCGTATCGAGAAGATATCTAGAAACATATTCGCGCATTGTAACTTTGTTTTTTTTTTTTTCACGCGAGAAAAGCACAAAAAAACTACTCTTTGAATTCGGTTGTATTAATTAACGAACGATGAGTGGTCTGATTTGTAATGGAACCCGCGACAACCAACTCATCTCTCCCGAGAGAGATGCGCGTGATTAGATCACGCACCGGTCTCCCGGTGACTTTTCGTTTTACCAGCGAGAGAAACCGATGCTCCACTTTGTGAAGTAAAACTGTTGTGCGCCCGTGATCGCATGCGCTATCCGCGCGTGTGTTACGTTTCACCGCTACAAATAACCAGTTTTTGTATTACCTCTGATAGCTCATATTATATCTCTCTCTCCGCCGATAGCGACGTTAATAATGTGAATGCTCGTTCTTTTAATATATGCGAGATGTTTCTCTCTGCCGCTCTCACACGCACACACACACACACACACTCTCTTTTTCTTCCTTTCTGTCTCCTTTCTCCCGATCGTGCAGATCAAGGCCGTGAACGGCTCTATCGATCATTACGTGCGACTATGCGGCGAATTAATTAACGGCGATGGATTTTATATATTGTGACAGCGTGTCAAGGTCGCGAAAAAGGTTTCCCGAATATGTAGTAAATTTTTAACAAAAATTCAAATTTATGAGACAAAAACCCAAGTTCGCTGTCAGAGATTAAAACTGACAAAAAAAAAAAAAAAAAAAAAAAAAAACGTGTTCTGATGTCATAATCAAAGTACTTTGTACTTTAAAGAAAAAGTGAAGACGAATCAGGATGAATTTTGAAAGTGTTTTGTCATCGCAAACATATTGAGTACCAATTAACGCGTTTGTACACCATTTCCTATCAATTTACTCATCTAATCCCATACAATTTCGTTTTGTTTCTGCGACTTGATTTGCTGACTGATAGCTTTGCGCAGCGAGAACCACTCACGCCCGTTATTTCTCCTGTTTCTTTCTCATCTCTGTATTGACGTTTTTTTTTTTATCAGCGATCAGCATAAATATACAAGTAACAAGTATGCGGGATTTTTCCGTGATCATCAAATAGATACAAATATAGACAACACTGTTGAAGATCGATAGTTCTCTTTCTATTTCAACTTATCGACTGTGCGAGAGCTAATCGCTTGAAAAAACGTCAAGAAGTGATCGGCGTGATCCTTTATAATGTAAAGCAGAAAGATTCTAAGATTTGGAGACTTTGTCACATTAAATTATGAATACATGCATTGTGATCAAGTTGCGTGTGAGGTGTGTCTCTCGATCGTTTTGGATAAGCAATGCATTAAACCCACGTTGCACATGCATATATATTATTTTGGAGGAGACCCAAAAACAGAAAAAACGGGAGGAGGAGGAGAGGGGGAGGGAAAAAAAGCATTCATCGCGCTGGAATGTAATAGAATTCCGCTTCCTTTGTTACTTTGATCGTGCTACAGCGCTTTGGAAACGGGGCTCGTACTCGCGCGCGGTCGACTGTGTGGGCGCGCGATTCATTGAAAGTTACAATTTCTGTCGAACGATAATCTCGTCCGAACGAGCCCGCCGAGTCTCCTCCTGCCCGCGGATTACGACACATGGCGGCGCCTGTGAATACGTCGTTTTACGCGCGGACAGGTATAACATATATACGTGTGCGCGGGACGTACACGGGTCTCCATAAATTCTCGCTTTTCGTTGCCGCCTTTTTCGGTAATGATACTGAAATATTTTGACTTTTATCCCCCTTCATCCGACCCTTATTCCCTCGTGATGCACCGTCTGATCTTTACTTCATCAAAACTTGCCGGTGCATCTTGCAGGTGATTTTTTTTCTTTTACCTCGCCTTTTTTCTGTACAAAATACTTGGAATATTCTCTTAATTTTAGTCTAATATTCTCGTAGTTCGAATACCTAATAACAAAGTAATTGATAACAAAGTAATTCATGTTGAATTCAAGTGATGAAGGTATTCTTCGGACGGCGGTTTTCAAATAAAAAGTTTCACATATGTTTTACAATTCAGATTTCATTATTTAAATTTAGTAGGAAGAGAGAGAGAGAGAGAGCCAACCACGTGGATTATTTATTACAATTATGCACAGAGCTCTCTTTTGATTGTTCAAAAAAAATTTCACGAAAAATTATTACACGTCAATTATTCCACCTCCGGATGAGTGGACTCCGAAGGAGTAAAATCTTTGCGAAAGATTGACTTCTGTACAGTTTCTCGTTTTCCTTTCTTTTTCGCATATATATTTCTTATCAATTTTTCATATTCTCGCTGATGCAACATCGCATTATCATACACCGCGTGTAACTTATGAACAACACTATATATATATATATATATATGTATATATATGTACGTACCGGATCCCCCGGTTCTGCGTGACTTCATATACACCGCGGACTCCCGCCGCGCACCAACACACACGTCCTCTAAATCCCATCTACACATGCGCACACGCACACGCACGCGCACACACGTGCAGGCGTGCGCTCGTCATCGTCAGGTGCTGTCGAATCGACGTGTTTTGTCGATAATCAACGTCTATCGAATGCGTAATCGAGTGCAAGCGCGCACCCACCCCCGCTCGCTTTTCATCCCTCTCCGCGCGCGAACGTCCTTCTCTCTCTCGTCTCCGAACCTCGTCACCGCCTCCTCCTGTTTCTCCGCCGCCGTGCTCTCATTTTGCGCGAAAGCGCTTTCATGAAAATTCGTCCTGTCGACGTCGTTTCCGAGTCGCAACGCGGCTTGTCGTTCGGCGCCGTTGATTACTTTCCTCGCTTTTTTTCCCTCACTTTTTTTTCCCTCGCGTGAGGGTGGAAAGGTCCGTCGGAACGAACGAACGAACGAACGAAGGAACGGATAGACGGACGAAGGAGCTGATGGCGAGTATACACGACGTATTTTTCACTTTTTTCCTCTTCCCAGTCGTCGTGCCGTTCTTTCTTTCTTTCGTTACGAAGGTAAAAGGCGGTGGCGAGGAAGGAAGGAGGCGCAGGGCGGAGGAATGATATTTTCTCCTGGTCTGCGCGAGCTAAATTACGGGCGCGCGATGGAATGCGCATGCTACTCGTTCGCTGCGTTTTGCTGATGAGCGCAACGCCGCCGCCGCTGCCGCCGTTGCGATCGTCCGCCTGATTATGATTACTTTTCCGATTAACGGCGCGAGTCGAGATACTACCGAGAAATCGCGGTGGCAAGAGAAGTAATGTCGAGAACTTCGATGATTTTGTAATAACGAATAAAACCAAAAGTATACACGTGTCGTTGCCGCAGAAAGAACTAAATTTGTTCAGATATTAAGCGATATTATATTTGATAGGAAATAATTAATATTTTCTCCCGAGCGGGAGCACAATACGGCTGTTGCGCATCGCCGCAGGTGCCAAGGGGGGAAAAGGGGAGAGAGAGAGAGAGAGAGAAAGAGAGGAGAGCGATATCTTCGGCGGGGCACGTAGCCGGCAGGGGCGGCAGACGGACGAACGGGAGAAGAGAGTGCAACGCGAAGAGGGGTGATTTTTCGCCCGGTGGCTCCCGCCCTGCGGCGAGCATCGCCTCCTGCAAAGTCACGGCGGTGAAATTTAGTGCCCCGCCACTAAATTTCTCAGGTATTCCAATATATTCCGCGGTGCGTATCTACCTGTTCCGCGGCCCCTCTGTCTCCTCCTCCTTCTTACATTCTCTCTCTCTCTCTCTCTCTCTCTTTCTCTTTTGCGCGCACTTTCTTTGGTCTCTCTCACCTGGAGGAGTTCTTCGTTCTCTCCCCGCTTCCTCGACCGTCTTTCCTCCCTCTTTTCTTTTACCTCACATCTCGTACTCGTCCTTCTCTTTTCTCTCTCTTTCTTTATCGAGTGAGACGAACGTTTGTTGCACACGCTCGACTTTAAAAGAAAAGGCACGAGATGAGGATAGGCGTTCCCACCGGAGTTATTAATGGCTTTGACTTCGTTGCTATGGATATCCATAAGTCTTTGGCCTGCGAGAAAAAGAGAGGGTGAGCGAGGGAGTCGCGGGATAGAAACGAGAAGGAGGGAAGTACGAGAAATAGAGAGAGAGAGAGAAAAAGAGAAAGAGAGAGAGGAGGAGGCCCCGTCTGTTGGGCTTCTCTCGGACCGCTGCCGGACCGAAGGACGTGAAACACGAGAAAAAGGCACAGGGAGATGAGAAAGAGCGAACGCGCAAGGAAGAAGGGGAAGTACATGGATTTGTCAATGTTTTGAACGCAAAGGGGCGGAAGGACGAAGGGATTGAGCGAGGCGCCCAACGACTCTGTATTGATACTTTGTTGGTGAATTAATCCCCGGTGAGAGATGTAATCTTTTTTTTTTCTTTTCAAAAAAATGATACTTGAACAATTTTATTTTGACATTATTTGCATCTTTTTACGCAATTTAAAAAATTCAATTTGTAATTCTCTGGTCGCAATATTGCAAAATTAAAGAGCGAACGTAGTGTTACATATACGCGTGTTAGAAACTAGAATCAGAAATGTAGCTAGTTTTGTTATAAACATGTGATAAATAATATGTCGCGTCATAACGGAGCGATGGGCGGACTGTGCGTACACAGGAAGGAATACTTTTATATAATAATTGGCGAATAAAATCAATTATCAGTATTATTATTGACTCATTAATGGATAATATTACCGACGTACGATAATAATTTACAATAATTAGAATGGCAATAATTACACATTGAAAACTCCGCGTGATACATATATATATATTTGTGTCCAACTTAGTCTAACATTAATCAGTTTCGATCAAGCGGGGAGAAATTATAGTGATACACAAGAAATATAGACTTAACTTTGTATTACATTATCGCATCGCGACGTGACAATAAAACTTATTGCATCCTTTATTTATTAGCGCGAGATCGCTTTAGCAAAATAAAAAAAAAAACTTAAATTGCATATCTCGTGTCTTTGTCTTTCTTTGTCTTTTTTTTTTCTTCTCATAGCGGGGAATAAAATAATTTCGCGCGCGATAAAAGTTACCGAGTTACGCGCGTCGTAAACGCGCACACGCGGTAGCGCAATAGTTCCAATATCAATTACAGGTGAAAATTAATTACCGGCAGCGCCGGTGGATAATGAAGCTTATTAATTCCGATGCTAAGAAATGGAGGAACGGTCGCGAGAAACGTTCCGCGCGCAGTTCGTGGAAGAGAACGCCGATTAATTATTGCCCGTATCACCGGACGCTAATCAGCGGATGTTATCTTCGACGCGTCCAATGAGAGTTCGTTGCGTCTTACGCAATGCAAAGTGCATTTCCACTCGCGCGTACACGGCGAAAAGAACCGGCAACGCGTCGATTGGTCGGCGCATATATCGCTGCGCGATGTACAGAGTCTCTGTGTGTGTGTGTATGTGTGTGTTTTCAATTTTTCCGGATAGAAGTTTTAATGATACTACATGGTTGTTGGTTTTCAGATGGATTTCGCGATGGCTGAAAATCTACTGTTTAATTCAAATGTTACGATGTTTTTAAACGGCGTTTTTTCAACGTCGCGCGCGCCGCGATCTATCGAACGACATGTCGATCAGCGCGTTTTCAAACGCATCCCCGACTATACAATAGAGAAAGGCCCGTGACGAACCGCGGAGAATCGAGAACCCGTTCCCGAGTGCGACGAGATCGCCTCGAGGACGGGTTTCCTGGTCGCGCGTGTATTCGAGAAAACGGGATTGCTCGTAACGCCTCCTTACGCGGCGTAACCCACGTGAAGAAGCGGGAGGTGTGCGGCAGTCGCGGCACCGTGGCGACGAGACGGGAGGAGGGACGAAGTGTGAGTAAACATAATGGCAGAAATAACGAGGGGCGAGGGGAAGGAAGGGACCGGAGAGACACACGGCGTGGCGGAGAAGGCCGGGCTCGCGGTAGCCGCGGGGCCGTTCGTTCCTTTTTCGCGACACGCCGCGGGAATCGAGAAAGGCATTGTCGGCTCGCTATGCGGCGATTTCACGTGCGAGTAGCCGCGTTGATCGCGCGAAAAAGGAAGATTTGCCAGCGAGCGAGCGTAATAGCGGGAATAGCGCAATACGCCGCCGATACGTGTTGTTCCGCCTCCGTGAGGAACGGCGCGAATCCGATCACACGATACATGGAGGGAAAAGGTTCCGGCGAAGAGAAGCTATATCGGCAGAGAAATTGCGTAGCAATCTGCGAGAGATGACGTATAATGTGATTCTAATATTTAATTAAGATTTTTATAAAAATTTTTATAAAAGTTTTCTCTTTTTTTTTCAAGACTTTTCATTATATAGATTTTCATCTCCAAGAAGAGAGTTAATATTTTAATAACACACTTAAAAATTATATATTTCTTAACGCAAGAGAGTGGAAAGAAGTTTCTGTCGATAGCGATTGATCGATCGATCGATCGCCAATGAGTCTAATCTATCACGTCGCGACGCCGAGAGAAAGAGACGCGGAAATCTCAGAAATTCAATTCAATATATATTTTCGGGAGATGTTATCGCGCGCGAAATTGGCGTGCCTACTTACTTCGGCGCGGGAAGAAAAAATTTCTCACACGATTATTTCACACATCTCGCCGAGATAATCGGCAATATCCCAACAGATATCGCATCTCGCAATCAGAAAATTAAATAGGAAGCGCGTCGTTCGACTGCGGCTTTCGACGTGAGGAGATAACGCCGCGTTCCCCGATAAGGACAAATCACTTCGAGTGCATGGGGTTAATACGGAACACGAATCTCTCTCTTTTTCTTTCTCTCTTCCGTCGTCGTCGCGGCTCGTAATGCGGAAACGCGCGCGGTTCGTAATGCAGAAGCGTCGCCGAGAATTCAGCGGTCGCAATAGTCATCTGTGCGGTCTGGCTCCGTCGTCCCGTGTGGCGGTTTCGTGTGGGAATTTTCCTGCAGCTTCTCCGGAGATGCCTTTCCACGGAAGGGAAGAGAAGCGCGTTATCGGCGAGACTGGATTCCTTTGAAAAGCCGGCGATAATAAAGAGCCTAGCTGGCGTCGTCATAACGAGAACGAAGTTCGGTCGAACACGGCGCAACCGCCGCTCGTTCCGCGTCCGGAAAATAGAGATTCGAGACGGAAAACTGCGTCCGCGGATTAAGGACATTACGGTGGCGCGGCTTCTCGCAAGAAAAGAGGAAGAAAGCGAATTTCGCGAGCTTATCGGACTCTTAGACGTTCGTTCGGCGCGTCGTCGCCGTGTAAAAACGCGAAATACGTGCCGACGGAAAACAAATTCGCGCTTCGATTTTGCGTCGAAATTGAAGAACCGTGAGAAAAATGACAAGGAGATATCGACAGAGTATGAATAAGAAATTCAAGAGCAATCATTTTGGCGTAAATTAAACTCGCGGTTTAATTATTGAGTTTTTTCTTACTATTATTAAGAAAATTATTTTTCGAGCCATCTTCTTCGATCTTTCACGCGTATTTTTATTATAATTTGAATCGCACAATGTCTAAACTGAAAAAGCGTCAGAAAGTCGAAGTCGATAAGTACCGACAGATCGACTGAAGCGGAAATTCCGCAATTACGAATGTAAATAGACTCTCGCAAACCTGAAAAAGAAGAGCCGCCGCATAGAAAAGCCGCATATATGCATATTTTGGCGTGCGTATACACCACGTACATACAATCGGCATTACATGCGGCGCGCAATGGCGAAAGCACGTCTGTTTCAAACGTGCGCGATGCATTCCCCGGTCGCGATCAAAGAGATAACGCAGCGCGCGCTAATTATAATAATCGTAATAATCGCAACGTGTTCGTTACATCCAGCAAACGAAATTCACTCTGCCTTTGATAACCAATAACGCGTTTCGCTCTTTCGGAAAGAAATACTTGAAAATTATGTTGATTATGTTCTGTGTCTGATGGAAGAGAGCGCTCCGTTGCAAAGCTCGCGTTAGAGATTAGCCAGACAACGAAGTAATTAATTAGAAATAGAAGTTATATGTTTCAAAATTATTATCGACGTTGAAGGGATAACAAAAATTTGGCGTAAAGCAAAAAATCGGAACGTAAAATCTGATGGACACTGTCAGGAAACGTAACATCCATCTACCGCGTCGCGCGGAGAGCAGATTTGACCTAATTTCGCGTGGCAGACTCGGGCCCTTATCGCAGATTACATCGACGGCAACAACAACTCAATTCTGTCAAAAAGTTGACCTGGTCAGTTTGCGGAACTCGGGATGACCCGCGCGTCACAATCGCGTTTGCCATTACGGCGTGCGTAATTCACGGCAAAAACAAAAAAAAAAAAAAAA
>QVNW01001131.1:0-61765 GCA_014825475.1 Pseudomyrmex flavicornis
TAACGCGCGGGAGGAAGAAGAAGGAGGGATACAATCGATACCGGTCAGTGTGATAACAGGCTTCTCTTCCCGACGGTGCATACGCGCGGCTATTATGGTTCAGCTGGTTCTCTGGGCTGCGACGACTGCGGGAAAGCGAGATAAGCGCGAAGAACTCGGTCTTCTCGCTCCATAAAGGTATGCGCCATGTTACGCAAGCCTTCCTCACAGCCTCCCTCGTTGCGAGAGTGCGCAAGGCTCGAACGACAACGACGTTGGAGAAGAAGAAAATCTGGAAATGAACGGCAAGAGAGCGGGGATGCGCGCACCTGCATGCTATGCCCGTGCATTACACTCCGTGATTGATGAAGGAACTGCGTTGCGAACTCGGTTGGCTTATCGTCGCCGAATTTTTGCCGACGGAGATTCCGAGTCTCGTTCGCGTCGAAGTAGAACGCGGAGCTATTCGGGAAGGAGAAGTTTATGTAAGAAGAAGACGCGAGCGCGTGCCTCGTAACGCGAGAACGTAAAAAATAAAATTAGATTTTTTGAACACAAATATCTAATTTTATTAACTTTCAATTCGGTTCATAAATGAGTGTTTGCGGAACGTCAATTACCTCCATGTCATACTTACATTGATTAGCTTGCAGAATATGTAGCTTCAGCAAAATAAACTTCCTTCCACGATGCTATAGAAAGTTGCGGGGTTCTGGAGAAGGAGGAGCGAGGGAAGGGGCGTTTAATTAAATGAACCGCCACCCCGGGGATGGCGAAATAAGCCGCCCGTTTGATTAGAGTTGCACCGAAAGCGCGCGGCGAGGCTTTACGTCGCAAGTAAGGAAGGGGTGGTGACGTTTTACACTGCACAGAGAGGATGAGTTGTTCTTACGTGTCATTTTGTGACCTTTCATCCGGAAACGCGCTGAGTTGTCGAGTCATCCTGATCTCTGTACAAATAAAGATCCGATTCAGCGCTGTATACATAACGATGCGAGGAAGAACACACATTATTTCTCTGATACATAGTCGCCTGAAGAAGGAGAAGAAACTAAATAAAGTCGGCGTTACGCGATACACTCGGAGTAATTTTTATGAAAATTTATGCGGTGCGTCACGCGAAGACATCGAGATATATCGTTAGCTTCGATTTGGATCAGCGCGTGACTCAACTTCATGAAGCAACGCACTATTTTCAGCGTTGCCATCGCGGTCCAGGGAAAGAAAGGATTTTTATTTTCACATCAAGGACGTTAACGTTTCGTCTCTTTTATATGTTCTGAATAAAATTGTTGCATTGAAAATAATTTGAAAAACTCTCACAAAACTATATATAGATATTCCATGTACTTGGATATGTAAAATGAATATTTAAAACTCGAAAACGTGAAACAGAAATGCTGGAAGCATTTCCGACGCGTTTTACTTAAAAAACACATTCATCCTTGCATCTCTTATCTACGTAATGAGATCACAACATTTTCACCATTATATCCGAGGGATGCATATTCATCTGTCTGCGCGCAGAATCAGTGGGAACACGGGATTGTTCGGTACCCGTCATCAGTACGTAGTCAGTCGTTTATGTGGCTGACAGCTATTTACTATGGTTTCTCCGTCGCTATTACGATAATACGTTCGTATCTAGTAGCTGGAACGTAATTAGCGCTAATTAGCTGCTGATTTCGCGACAATTAATTTGCGTTTTCGAAATAACAACAACCGCAACACCACGCACAATCTTCACTATCTTTTTTTCTTTTTTAAATGTATTTTATTTACTTAATTAACAGAATAAACTTAAACCGGGGCGCGTTAAATACTATTTGCTTAAATTCAATTCTTCGGAGTAAGTAATTTGTTCGTGAAATTAACGCGTACCTGAAAATCAAATTTCTATACAGTTTTGGTTTTTTTTTTTATTGAAAATGTCGCGCGTTTAATTTTTCAAAACTAAGTGACAATTTTAATACGTAGTGTCCAGATGGAGTAATAAATATTCCTGACATAATCTCATTAAAAATGGACAGTCTTAAGCAATATGTCTCTTCTTTTAAATATTCCCATAGTCGATCCCGTAAAGTTGACGCGAAAGTGGAAGTAGCCGACGCGATACTCTGGTAGAGACCATTTAACACTCGTGACAATTTAATGTAGAGGATATACTCCGGATATATCCGTTTATATGCAGCACTTTATTATTCCCCGGACGGGATAATAATTTTTACTTCACGTGCGACCCACTTTATCTGCCCTGCGAATTTCTCGGAACGTTAAAGCGAGTCGGGTATATATGTTCGAATTTTCTTCGCGCTGACGATTTTCGCGAAAGACTCTTTCTCTCGTTCGCGTGCCCGCGTGATTTTTGACGGTACAAAATACCGGGAACTCCTCCGACGCGGCCCTGCGACCGTTTTCGGATGACCTAGATCTTCCATAGTGCAGCAGCGGCAGCAGCAGCACGCTGCATGCTGGAACGTTGCATCCGGAGATCCGGGCGTACGTGTGTGTGTGTGTGTATGTATCGCGTACGTACGTTCGAGAACCGAGTTCGCACATATACGCGAGAGACGTAGTGTCCGCGAAATTGAACACGGCTCGACGGTATAAGTTGTCCGGTTGCAACTTTATTTTCTTTACCCTGTAAGAGAAGGAACGCGCGCGCGGGGATTTCTCGCTGGCGCAACCCGGGCGAGGACTGCGCCGCGCTTCCGCAGCATACTCTCTGAATTTCGGAGAGAACAAACCCCCGTTACCTCGGAGGTAACTCTAAATTATTCCGTTAAGGATGCACTTTCAATTGGCGGGAGAATAAAGCACGCGTTTTATTACTGCAGCACGCGAAGAATTATACATACGGATTTTTTTTTATGCCGCCGTGTGTTACCAGCGAGAGAACGCGCGCTCCGCCGCATTTCGACCGATGCATTTTTTAGCGATGTCTTTTTTGAAAATCAATTTGCTGACGAAATAAAAGTGTGTGTGGAACGGCAAATTTGTTTTGCCGAGCTTTATGGGGAACATTTTTCAACGAAAGACAACGCTTTATTTACACTTGGAAAATAATTGTTAATGCCCCGGATGATTTCCGCCGGTCAATTACAATTCGCGTGTAATTCGATCCGTTTAATGTTTCACAATGCAAGCTCGTTGAAGACGATATGCGTCACGGAGTAATAAAGATGTCGTTACGGAAAGATATGTATGTGTACAAGAAACTCGCGTTCTCAAGTTCGATTTGACGTCACGACGGGAATAACGAAGGAACGGCAAATATCTATTAAAACGGACTCGCGATCCAATTTGTCTCATGATTTTTATGACTATCAAGGGTTGTGTGGGACGGAAAATCCGCGGATCAAACTGTCTCGGCTAACGAAGATTTAGTCGCTGCTTATATAATGCGGCTAATACCCGCGTTAGTTTCAACGCATCGATTGGATCGTTTCGCGCGACGACGATTACGCGCGCGGTGAAATTTTTGTTCGAAATTTTAACGAAGGGGTGCCATCTCTGGAACGATGCCAACCGGCGAAATCGATCGGTCGGCAAAAGCGCATAAGCTATACGCCTCTTTATTTATTTATGCTACGTGCATCCCGCACGTAAACCGACCACTCCTGCGGCTCGACAGGTTGCCGCATTTTACGTGCGTCCACCTTGTTGGTAGCGCATCGACTTCAGACCGCCTTGAATTTTTCTACGTTTTTTCCCTTCGTTTGTCGGCATACGTGGAAGAAAAAGATGGGAAAGGGAGACGACTCTAATGGCGATCCACTATTTTTACACCAGCGTCATCGCTTATCCACGGATATTCCGCCTAGTGAGATACTCTATTTCTCTCTCTCTCTCTCTCTCTTTCTCTCTCTCGGCGCGAACATAATAAAAATTTCTCGTAAATCCGGAATCGATATATCCATTGGCTTATCAAGCTCGAAATCGCCGATCCCGTAACTTCGTTTCCCGCGCGGAGTGTATTACGTCGCGTCGAGCCGCAAAAAGCTTTAACGAGTTTCGATTTTTCCTCCGCCAAGAGATTCGATAGAAGGCGATGCAATTAGACGAGATTCCGTGACCTCTTCGATTTTTCGTCTTTGTAATTAGACGTGAAATCGTAGTTTTATTGATATAAAATTCTCCGATTCTTTTCGAAGAGACAAGAGGTTTGATAAAAGATATAATTGGATTTTCGCAGAATTTCCTTTTTTCCTAAAGTTGTTGAATGATTCATAATTTCGGAGGAGGAGGGCGCGTGATAAGAAGCTCCTCCTTCCCTTCTTTCGAATTTGGCTAATTTATCAACTACTTCGCCGTGCTACTTTCCATATGGATCAGACGATCCGCCGCACAGCGGTAGAAATATTTGTACATACTTTACACGAGTGTGTGCGGTAAAGTGGTACAAGAGTCAGTATTGACGATGTATAAAACCCATTAATCGTTTATCCTAGTTTCTTTTTGGAACAACGCTATGTTACTTCTCTTGTGTATAACCGTAGCGTGAAATTATTAGTGTATTCTCTTCAATAATAACGCCTTTATATACGCGACATAAAATGCAAATTAAAATATATATATATATATACGTGTGTGCGTTGTTAAAGCAAATTGCTTATGTTTTATTAGTGACAATAATAATCACTTTTCGCAAATTACATTTCGTTAATCCGGGAATAAACATTATTTATGCGCCAGCTACTGAAAATTGCGCGTGAATTTGCAATATTCCGTTCGAACGCATTATAATTATCAATAAGGCTCGCTTTTCAGTATGAATTAAACAGATATTGCACTATTGTCGGGACATTGCTAGAAGTTTTTATTTCTCGCTGACACTCGTTCTTGCGTAATTGTGACAAATATAATTTTGTTCACTTTCAGTTATATATCGCGCGTATCATACATATAAATAATAAAATTAATAAAAAACAATCTCGTACGAGCAAAATTCCCGTAAAATGTTCTCGTAGCAACGCAAGTGCCACGATATCGGCAATTATCGCGTGTGGAATATCAAACGAAGGTTATTATAGCTCTCGGTGTGTCCTGGGAGTTGTTCAACTCGCGGGCGGAACGCGCACACGTGCTCTCCTCGAGGAAACAACCCGGCCTGGTAATTTCGTGTGCGCGCGGCCGTTTATCAAGTCAATTTGCCGTAACGGTCGTTAGGAGCACGACAGGTTTGATAAGGGCTTAAATCGATGATACGGGAGTTTGTTGGCTCGCAGGGGGCGGCCCCGGGCTTCTTATTACGGATCTTTAGCGCGCGATAACCCTGAACTTTAAAAGCTCACTTGTGTGTGTGTGTGTGAAACGTGTATGAAGCGGCTCTCCACGTGGTCTCTCCACGCGACCAGTGACAGCCAGTTAAAAATAATTCCAACGTGAAACCCGTACACATCGGCCGTGATTCCGAGTGCATTGCACCCGGAGATTCACGAGATCACCCGCTGTTGACTTCGTCGTCTCTTTCGTGTTCCTTTCGGGTTCTTTTATCTTTGTTCGACCGATGATTCTTATACTATCTCTGTATACTGTCTCTTCGGCTTTACACTCGTTCGCTTCTTCTTTCGCTACTTTGTTTCCTCGCTTACGACCACTTCGCGGCCATGTCCACATCATTCCGTCGAGGCCCGCACCTACTTTCTATTTTCGCACGGTGACTATGTATAGGGTTCACTCTCATGAGACTGACGCGTCAGGGAATATCATGCCGGTACTAATCTCTTTTTCCTTTCTTTCTTTTCCTTCTTTCTCTCTCTCTCTCTCTCTCTCTCTCTCTCTCTTGCTTTTTGTTCATTTAGCAAAAGCATCTGACGCCGACGCGCACCCTCCGTCCTTTTTCCTCTAAACGGGACTATAAAGGGAGATTCACGGGAAGGTTGCTACGTGGGTGGTACAAAGTAGTTGTAAAGTAAACTGATAGAAAGGAAAATTACACGGGTTGCGCGTTGAAACGCCAGAAAATTGTCTCTCTTTGAGCAATTTCTGGAGATGCCGCGAAGGTTATACGTTGATCTTGTAAAATATGCAAAGTGGAACATCCTTTGAGAAATTAACGTCGCTTTTACTCGAGAATTAACGATCGTGGTGTGATATTAACAGAAGAAAATATTAAATTTTTTTTTTTTTTATGGGACACAATTATTTCTTTCTTTTTAATATTGTGACATCAGAGGGATGTCGAGTTGTTCATCTCTCTTCGAGACGTGAGGAACAATAAAAATGAAAGGGTTGATGGATTCACCGCTCGCGATCTTGTGTGTCACGCGCGAGCGTGGATGACATCGATCCGGTTGTGCACGCATCGCGTGCTTACATGCATAGGATAATTGATCCGGCCTTTAGCTATTGTTTACAATGATTATACAGGTGTAGGCCGCGCGACCCACTATTTCCCGTCTTGGGCGGTTGTTGCATACTTAAACATCTCGCGCGGAATATGAATTCCGACTGTTCCGATTCAGTAGAGTTGCACGAGCCGCGTTTCATTCGTCCGCGATTTTAAACAACGAGAAGCGCTCCGCCGCGAGGTGAAAATTCCTATTTGTTTAAGGGAGTGATATTTTTGTTTTTTGTTTTTACGACGCGAGAGAAGCCGCACAATATTGCGGCTTGTAATTATGCCGCGCGCGCTTGACACGCGCATTGTCATTTCGATACATATATCGTACGTGCCATGCATTATTTGTGCCGTATTATTTGTAAACGCTGAACGTATTTTGTGTATTATTTCCGATTGAAACAATTGACGCGCGACAACAAATCGAACGGTATATATTTCCGGCCTTCTTTTAATTAACCGCATGGCATTTGGAAGGCGCCGATGGTAATCAACGATCATCGATTAAACGAAGAAACTCTGAACTGATCATTAAGCGAGTTGTTCGCAGAAATTCGCGCAAACTTTGAAGTCGCACACGACTGTAATTGCCGGTTATAGTTTGATCGTTAATAATATCGTCGGTGTAGCCGCGGTGTTTTGACACAGTTGCGAACACGATGATTTAACTCCCGCCATAAACGTTACTCCGCATCATTTACTGACAGTTCGCGTGGCTTCGCGCGCGTGTGACGGTATCGGAAATAATAAAACGATACGCACAGCGCACGATCTAATGGAAATATTCGTGAGAATAACAACGTATAAAACACTCATTTCGAATTATACGAGCTTTCGCGAATGCGTTACTTTCGTTGAAGCTCGCGCCGCGCTTTCATTGCTGTTTTTCAATTACAACATCTTCGTACTATTAAAGTGAAATGATGTAAATTTAACGCTATGTGTCTCACGTTTTTTAAAAGAATACAATTGTTTAAAAACGTTGAAAAAAAAAAGATATTAGCGCTGTTTCGGAAGAGATGTGCAGGTGCAATAAAAACTAGAAACACAATGAGATTTCTTTGTAATTTTTATTGGTTACATTTAGTGAGACTTGATGTGTGTGCGTACATAAAAGATATAATTATGTTCAAATACCAGCAAATATTTTATACGCGCTCTATTGTTTGTTTCAGGTGGTGTTAGTTTTCATTCTCAGTATAGCGTCGCTTATAATATATTTCATCGATGCCTCCAGGTGAGTAACAAAACTCCGTTGATGAAGTCGGGAGAGGTGGGAGGAAAGGGGATGCATGTCTCAAGTTTATCGGAAATTTATAAATATTCAACATGCGATATATCGGACATTTCGGAATAACAAGTTTTCGCTCGTAGTTTAATTATTAAAGGATACGCTAATTGTTCGATCGGCGCTATTTTATTCTTTTAGTGTTGCTGTTTTTTTAGTGTAATTTTTTTTTTTTTAAGATCGAGATCTTTGCATAAGTTCATAATATAAAAGCTTGCTGATCTAACATCCGCAATCTTACGCTTTTATGTTACAGCGAAGAGGTGGAGCGTTGCCAGAAGTGGAGCAACAACATTACTCAGCAGATAGACTTAGCTTTCAATATATTTTTTATGGTCTACTTTTTTATACGCGTAAGTAAGATTGTTTTTGTTCATTAATCTTGCCGCTGACGTTTAAGAGACCATTGAATAATTGGTCGCACGCGAAATCCGCGCAATAAGACCAGATATTGCTTATTTTATCTCTTTCTTTTCGACACAAGTGGTTCAAGCAAAAAAGTGATTAAAACTTACAAATGTGTTTTGCTTTAATTTGAAACACTCGAACAATTTCAAAATTTATTATCTCGGCGCTTTGCGAACTATATATAATATCTTGTTGCTTGATTGAAATTTCCACCAAATCGAATACACATCTGTAAGCTCGCTTTTTTTTTTGTGCGTTTGATTCTCCGCAGTTTATCGCCGCCAGTGACAAGCTGTGGTTCATGCTGGAGATGTATTCGTTCGTGGACTACTTTACGATACCACCGTCCTTCGTGTCGATATATCTCGATCGGACGTGGATCGGTCTGAGGTTTCTCCGAGCCCTACGACTGATGACGGTCCCTGACATCCTCCAGTACCTCAACATTCTAAAAACATCGAGCTCTATTCGTCTCGCCCAACTCGTATCCATCTTCATCTCCGTCTGGTTGACCGCTGCTGGCATCATTCATTTGGTTAGACGATTTTTCCTTTTGTGATTTTTATTCGGACGTTTATATTATATCGCACAAAAATGTAGTTCAGACGTATTTTACAATAAGCTTGTCACGGAAAATGTGAAAATTAATATTGTTTAACGAGAAATTTAAAATTTCAAAAAATTGTGAATTTTGTCCAAATATTGTTTTACGAAATAATGTATGACGTAACTTCTCTCGAATGTTACGCGAAAGAAAAGACGATTTCACGACGTTATCACTTGATAATGTTTTTTCTCATACCTCTCGCATTTCCCGGAACGTTCTACACGCAAAAATCTGCGCGAAAGATACAGTGTTTTCTCGGACTTTACGCGTTTCCACCAGTGCGCGGTAGTAAAAGCTTACGGTTATGACTCGCTTCGTTATAAATCGCAATTTCATTCTTGACACTACGAGGGAGACTCCACTGAACGTAATAACATCTCGTGCCCGCAGCTTGAAAACTCAGGGGACCCTTTCGAGTTCACGAACCCGCAACAGCTTTCGTACTGGACCTGCGTGTACTTTCTGATCGTGACGATGTCCACGGTAGGATATGGCGACGTTTTCTGCCAGACGGTCCTCGGCCGCACATTCCTAGTATTTTTTCTACTCGTCGGTTTGGTAAGTTGTCTCTGCTGTCACGATTTTCATATACGTAGTCGAGTCATTTTACAGTATTTTAATCGAGTCTTTTAGAATTCTAAACGTTCAAAAAATAAGTTTCCCCCCCTTAAAAAGACTCAATTTTTCGACAAAATCAGAAACGGATTCCCAATTTTGTCGATAAAGTTTTCTCGTCCCAAGATTCAGTCTCCGTAGAAAAACGCTTCCGATTAAAAAACCGAGATTTTTTACGAATATTTATATTTAAAGTTTTTATTGATTTTGTGTTGCGTTGTAAAAAGACAGAAATTTTAAAATAAATTTCTTTCCATCTTCCGCAATAGGAACGTTGTTTTCGTTTTTCTACGGATTCTCGTTTTACGAAAAATAAACATATACGAGTTCTGCGAAACGCACGAAACGGTTCAGTCTATCTTTCCCATCGGATTGATTACTTCGAAGTACGTAACAAAAAGAAAAGCCGAAAGTCTATATAGAACTTTCAGAATTCTTTTATTGTATCGGATCGCGGCATTAATTTCTTTTTCTTTTTTCTTAGCTCTCCATTGATCTCTCGTATCTGTTCGAAAGAAAATCGAGAGTTTCTCGAGAATTTCTTTTCTGGATTCGTCGTGTCTCTCCGCGTCGAGTCCATTTTGCGATTTCGCGCGTACTTCTCTCTCTCTCTCTCTTTTATCCCGAGAAATCTCGAACGTATCGTCGCGCGCGGATCCCGGCGCTTCGCATAGCTCGTTCCGCCTAAACTGAGCCTGTCGGCTCGCCGGTTTCGCCGAGGCTGTCGTGCTTACATCAGAGCGGAACGATCGGCGAGACGAGCGACGGTGGTCTGAGATTTACGTCTCCCCCGAGCCGTGAAGACGGTGAATATTTCGAGTGCGGCGTTTCTCCGGCCGTTGATCTTCCCGCGTCCCGGAAGGCGCCGCGAAAATGATCCACGATGATGCATCACATCCAACACTTATTTATGAAATTTCTCCCCGCGGTACTTAAAACGATATGTATCTTACGACGTTTTGAGATCGGGCAATGGAGAACGTTTTGCTCATATACATAAACTCTCTTGAGATAAAAAGTAGCAAAACTTCGCGTTCCACTTTTGGTCGTTTCAATATCATTTATACGTTATCTTTAGAAAAAAAACTGTTGAAAAAGTTATTGGTTTTTCGAGCCTTTTATCTTATTCGCGGAGTTTGTTCCATTTCCCGAATTTTCCACCCTCGTAATTCGCAAAACAAAAGAAACTCTGTTTGCGGCGCCGCCGAAACAACGCTTTCGTTCAACGTCACGCGAAAATGGCTTTGTGGAGCAGAAATCAACGGCTGAGGGACGGCGCTCGCTCGTTATACTGTATCGATCGATTCGTTTGAACGCCGATGCGCGCATTGCTGCCCGCGTTCCATTACGCGTGCACATACGTTTGCGCACGAGCTTATCGATTGTTCGCGTGAACCTTCGCGAACGTATGTGTACATAAGTCGAGTTTTTCAACTCATCGAAGCACCGACTACCTCTCGTAGATGCGTTGCATTTTTCTTTCGTACATAAACGCGCGGGCATTGCCGTTCAAACGTTCGTCAGAATCGCGATTCCTCGACTAACGTTTGTCCGCAGCTTACCGTAGAATACCCATAGATACATTGATTATCGAGAGCTGGAGAGAAACATACTCCGCAAGTACGATACATTCGACATATACCTATGTGAATTCCTGGTATAGAAAAAAAAAATTGATTTGTTCGCGCATAAAGGCTTAAGTCGCGTATTTCTACAGGAAAAAATATAATAAAAAATCTTTCTCAAATTTCGTTAAATAAATTATATGTTTGTATGACAAATTTGTTTTTTTAATTGGATGAGAAATCGATCGCGAATTAGGCCTTTATCGCGGCACGACGACGAACGCAAAGAAGACTAACTTGAGTCTCACCAAGGCAGCTTCTCGTACATCGTTCAAAACCCGTTCGAAACGTACTTCCCTCATTTTTCCCACTCGCATTCACATTGAAAATCTCGAGGAAATTCCCATTGTTTAATGAAGCAGTTCACGGATAACTCGATTCCAACTGCATTTAGCTCGAATTCACGACGACAAAAACGACGAGAAGACAAAAAAAAAAAAAAAAAACCTGGCTACCTCTGCCTTACGCCTATATTTCTACGATGTATCATGTATCTGTCGAAACTGTCGTAATGTTTCCGATTATCTTGTCGATCCGAAACATTGTGAGAGAGAGATATTTGCTCCCCGAAAATGTTCCGAAATATTCTGTGTTGTCGAAAAAGAGCGTCGAGAAATCAAAAGAATAAAAAAAAAATAAATAAAAAAAAAAATAGAGAAAAATTAACGACAGATAAAATTTACGACTGAATTTTCGATAGTGACTTCGTGATCTTTTTCGTAACCCTATACACACGCCTCACTCTACAATTGAAGACGACAGATTTTTATTTTTCTACGTAGTTTGTCATATAGATAGAGATTTCTCGAACAATAGATATGTATATTTCGTGATACATAGAATTGAAAAAAAATTTGTTCTCATACTTTTCGATAGAATTTCAATTCGATTTCGACAGAACATGGGGAACAGTGTGTGATATATGTAAAAAAAAAAAAATATATATATAATAAATTATTCTTACAGTTGTTGTAGATATTTGAATATAGTCAGATTTTGAATAACGCCGGATTTCGACACTCTTTCGAAAGAATTTTTTAGCAGGATTTTAGCAAATAATCAATTTTCAGAACGCGTAGTTTATTGCGAGACAATAAAAATCGCTTAAATCGTGTGTTTTCTCTTATAATATATTGTTGATCGAGAATTTGTAAACGCGAGCGGGGTGAGCCTCCCGCTTCCGGTGTTACGCGAGATGGTGAAAGAAGTAATTGCGGTCATATGTATTTGTACGACACATTGTGTGTGTAGCTGTTGGAAGCATATTTTATTACTCTTCCTCTTTCTCTCTTTCTCATTCTCTTGCTCTCTCTCTCTCTCTCTCTCTCTGTCTTTCTTTTTTTTTCTCTCTCTTTCTCTAATTCTCTTTCTTTTTTTTTACGGCTTAAATTAAATCTACGAGTTTTGCTACAGCCACTGTCTATCTTTCCTCTTCGATCGAAGAATTACCTGTAGATAACAATGTCGCGAATCGATTACTCGGATATAATCGATTCGGCTTGTCATGCGAATGCGCTGCAGTATTATATACGTTGCGAACTCATTTTTCATCATGATAACGAATATCGAAAAGGACCTTTATTGCATAAAGAGCCTCGAAACTTCAAACGATAGAGATCCGATAAATTTTGTTTCAAACTATCGAAGTACTACACCCGAAGGGAAACATGAGAAAGGGAAAACAAAATTTTAGTTTGTATCACAAAACTACGCAAGTTTATTCCCTGACAAAACAAGTTATTTTAACGAATGAGACAAATTTTCAAATTGTTTGCGAAATCTTGATGCATTCTTTTTCGTTTCATATAACACTTTTGATTAAATGTGAATATTACATTATGTAAAAAAGAGATTTGCAGATTATTGTCATTATACTGTTTTAATTATACTGTTGATTCGGCTGTTCACGGCCGGAGATTCGAGGTTCTTGTTATTATTACGTAAATCTTACGTCAACTTTGTTATCGTATCTGTGTCGGCGGTCGTCAGATCCCGGCGGCTTCGACAAATGTTGATGTCTGTACGCGCTTGATTACTTAACTGTCTATTCTGTCTGTGTGTGTGCGTGTGTGTGTGTGTGTGTTTCTTGCGACGCTGAACACGCTGCTGATATTTACAATAGAGATACTGTTCTAGCAGCTTCAACTTTATTTTTCCGAATTGTCGCGATCGTGGAACGCGCGGTATTCTCGTTAATGAATTCCGAGCACGACGGTATTAACGGTAATCACGAGAAATTCGCAACAAACGTTCGTTTGCTTCTCTCTTCCGCCAGTCGACGAAAGCTGCACAAGTAATATAGTTTTTATAGTATTACGAAGACAGGAGACGCCACCTTGTCTCTCCATCGATCTTAAATGGCGCGTTGTAAACTTTGTTAGAAAACAATTTTTGAGATATAGATTATCTCCGCGCCTCTCGATAACTTCGGGATTTTTCCCCGCAAATTGGCAGTTCCTGATTATCGGAAATGGAAAAATTAAGTTTGATTGTTTTTTACGAAACAACGGATTGAGAGCAAAGTTTTACGTTTCTTTCTCTTCCATCTGAACATTTTCCACGGATCATAAAATCTTTTATCGACGGCTTAATGCGAAATTTCAATCTGATATTATATCTGTTTATATTCCATTATGTCGATGTAAGTTTGTAATTCGGTCCATTTTATACGCGAATATATAAACGATTGTTTTTTTCCTATAATTATCATCTAGATGTGTGTATCTTTATTAATGGGAAGAGGTGAAGAAGAGGCGTGGTATGTCCTGTCCGGTTTTGCACCGAGATGTTTGTAACCGAATTGCTCAGTCTGTCCGATTAGTCACATTCAGTCAAGAATGAAAAATTATGTCCTCGTAACATTTAAAGGAGAGGTTCTTTTGGAACACTTTCAATGCGCTTTGGCACGCTCATCTGAAAGTATGATATCACGCGTCTCTCCGGCATAATGTGCGCGGCGAGCGAGGAATCGCTTTCAGACCGAATTCAGTATATATTTCACGTAAACACGAGCGGCTACGTAGAAAATTCGTCTACGTACAATATTTATGAATCTTTGAACAACATTTATTTTACGCAACGCGCATTGCTGATGCATTTATCATCTCGAGAGGAAAAACACTTTTTTAACAGAATCAATTATCGTGTCCAATTATTTTCGCTAATTTTCTTGTTGTAAATTCGAAATGTGGTGCAATCTTCAATGATATATGTATATTACGAAGAGGAATCACGAATGCACATGCATATCATAATTTAAACTCAATTCAGCAGAATATTGCACTCCGACAGTGATATATATTACAACGATGTTTTCGTATATCTAGACAGAATTTTGTTTTACATCCTGTCAAAAATTCATAGTTATTTGGTTACAAATCTCAGATTTGCAAATAAATTTTTATCGCTTACAAACCGTGAATTTGCAAGTTACAATTTTCAGGAAATTATGTTTTACTAAAAATTTGTTGTTCGTTACAGTTCTTGAGATTGTAAAGAGCTTTATCTATTAAATTTCAGAATATGTGTGTGGTACACTCACTATAAATTCAACTAACTAAAGTTCTCTGAGTTCTGAATACGTGAGTGTTTTCTCTCTCTCTCTCTCTCTCTCTCTCTCTCTCTCTCTCTCTCTCTTTCTGCGCGTACTTATCACTCGGCGAAACGATCGCGATCGTACAATTCGCTGCTTCGCCATGCTATTGTACTTTACAGGACGCCTATTCTCTATGGCTGTTTCTAGAGAGCGTACATTTATATGTCGAGCGCATTTATGTGTCGACACTTTTTTCTCACTATTCTATCTCTCTTATTATACGATAATTTCATTGATCGCAGTGTCTTTAGTTGCCTAGTTATATATGATGTTCGCTACACAAATGCCCGGTCGTGGATTACTATCAGCGTTCACGTTAAAAAGGCAATCCACATGCTGTGACATGACACGATTTTTCGTCGATCGTTCGTGATGAATCGTGTTCTCTTTCAAATATAGTTAGATACGTTCAACGTTATGAAACAATTTATTGTAATAGCGCTTCTCTTCATTTTGCTCGTGCACGAAGCAAATTCAATTTTCAAACATTTCCTTCTCGCCTCCGTTTTTCCAGAAAAGAAACTGCTTGCATTTTTTCACATCTGTCGTTTTTTTTAAATTTATTATGAGTTTTGTTCATTTATATTATTATATATATCACGTTTATATATCTCTCTCTTCCATATAATATTTATTCTGTTTATTCATAAGGCAGCAGAAGTATAATATGCAAAATTATCTAATTTTCGCTCATTTGATTAAATAATATTATTTAGTTTAGTAAAAGTTTGCGTTTTGAATATCTGACAGATTATAGAGAAATAAAAGAAGAAAAAAATTAAACTGTTGATTGAAACTATTGATAAATGCAATTTTGAGATATAAAACATATTTATAAATAATTTTAATATTGTCTCAGAATATACTAAATAAATATATTTCAGAAATATATTTCTGCTGGTTTTGGTTTTTGCTATCTATCACTTGTTTTGCTTAATGTAATGCTTCTACTTTACGCTCACATATATTTCTAAATAGTATTACTCTGCACACACATAACTCTTGAAACATTTACACCGATAATTCAACAATTCGTTTTACAGTTACAACAAAGTTTTCGTAAGTATATACGACGGTTTACATTATAACACAAAAATTATATTGTGTGATACAGAAGATATTTTATACTATGATCACATAGAACATGAAAATGCATAAAATCGACTTTGTTTTGTTTGTGATATTGAAAAATGAAAAATCAGGAGTATTATTTATTATATTGAAACAGCAATGCGTAATTTTTATTGAATTAATCATAATATTTTCTCATAAGGCGTATAAATAATATTTAATAAAAAAAAAATTAAATTACAATCATTTTATAATACGGAATCAGAGTTTATATTTTGTTGTTATTAACGTTATAAAATGTTATTCAAAATGCAATTTTGTGAAATTTAACACACTATGTATTACGTGTATTATATCTATAATTATAGGCATGTTAATTTAACATTCTTTGAGTGCAGTGGTACGCGCGAAACAAGGTCGATTTATTGCCGCTCGCAACTGAATCATAATGGATTCGCTGATATAACGATCGGGGAAGTACTCTCTTATTACAGCATATTGTATTCTTTATATATGCACACACACGTACACATTGGTTTCATCGCCCGATTTGAATATCAATCTATATCCAAAAACACAGCACATGTGTCACGTAAACCAAGACACGAGTGAACACGAAATCTAGACAAATCATAGATTGTTATCACCCTATCGCATTTTATCCCCATTTTTCTTCCTCCCTCTTCTTCTCTCCCATTCCCGTTCCCGATACGAGACACGCACCTGAATTTTACGCCAATTACGATGCGGAAGCACTGCTGCTAGACGCAATTACATTACGTATATAGGTGACCCAGTTTGCTCTTTTAATGAACCGTAGTCGCATAGTGTTTTTCCAGTTATAATTTCTATTTGCAGGCAATTTTTGCTAGTAGCATACCCGAGATAATAGAGCTCGTAGGCAATAGGTCCAAGTACAGCGGCGAGTACAAGCGGGAGCATGGAAAGAGGTATTATTATCAAATTACATCCTAGAAACAAAAATCATCCTCTGTCTTTTGTCTATTAATTTTTTTACTTTTCCTTCCAGTATGTATATGTATATACTTATATCTCGCAAAGAAATTTTATATATATATATATTAACAAAGAACGTACGCGCGCGCATTACACGCACTCGCACACGCAAACACTTATAATATTTGACGCAAAACATTTTGCACACTTGCATCCGCGGGCACACGAATACATATACGCGCGGTGACGTTCATCATTGTTCAATCATCGTTCTACATTAATGCAGAACGTCAAGAGCTCGAGGACCGGGTGATGAATGCATGAAAATTTACAGCAGTCGGAAGTATAGGGTACGACTCGTATAACGACCGTGCGTATGATCGTTGGCGTTCCCTTTCGTTTTCCGATGAATCACACGACGCTCGTCCACGGTGAAAGGTCCAATAAAGCCAGAAGGAAAGAGAGTTTCACGAGCAAATAATGTTTTGACAAAAAACAAAAAAAAAAAAAAAAAGAAAAAGAAAAAATGTGGAAACCAATCGTATAACGAGCGACTGTCAAATCAAAGTAACAACATTTGGGTATATTTTTGCGTGATGGAAAGGTAATTAAAACGTGCGAATTGAAAATTTTTAAAAGTTTTTTGTATTTCTCTCTTTTTAACCATTTTTCCTCGCGACTGAATAAATATAACAAGTAAATAATAATAATGTATATACATTTCACAATGGCGTTTACTTGTAAATTGGATCGTAAAATCGGTGTATCGATTTTTGTCGTATCGCGTTTGAATGTAGGCCATTTGCGGCCAGGTAAATGTTCGGCCATCTGCGGCTACTAGAAGTGGACACTTTCTGGTGTCAGTCCAACTAGCCATCTCGAATTAAAGTCGATAAAGCACTGCGGCGTAAATCTTCCCGCGCGATCATTAACAAACGCCAGCACTGCATGTCCGCTCGCTTTTTCGGTGAATTTCCAAAATTGATTCGCGCGTCGAGTGAGTTTTTATTAATAATGACCTTTCACCCTGCGCGACACGTCGAGTTAACAAAAGAACGTGTTCGGTGGCGAAGAAGTTGCGTGTAAGTTCAAAGCGACGAGAGAAGCAACTGTGCTTAGAAAGTTTTTCTTCTCTGCATGCATTTTTTATAATCGATCGAATTCTAGTTTCTCTATCGTATACCGATTATCATTCTACAGCACGAAGCAACAAGCATCCGCATCTGTATTTTAATATATATATAAATAATACATAAGTTAGATACACACTATAAATCACAAGATGAGACGTAGAAGAACAACTTGAAGGAATTTGATACGACATTTTATTCTCTATTTTAATCTGTTCAAAGAAATGTAATATCCTTAAAAAATAATGTAAATGCAATATATAAATGATTATCTTATCTCACTATCTCAAATGAACAAATTCCGTCAAGTTTTCTCGTTACGAATTACCTATTTATTTATTATCAAAGCACATTTTTTAACAAGTCAGTGGTTTGCCAATTTAGTCTGCTACCTTTAATGTATATGAATTTATTTACATTTACAGGAATACAACATTTTTTATTCTCTACTGCACCACATTAGAATAAAAACATGTTAGTGCAACTTGATACATTTTTTTTATCTGCAAATTACAATTTCGCTATAGTTTTCGAACATCAAATCATGTAAAATGATTGCAAAGCATCAAAGACGCATCTTTATCCCATAAAAGATACAATTTCAAATCGTCTTGCATGATTTGACTATATTTATATTTTCTACACAAAACTTATACACTACATAATACATTAGTGCACACTTTTTGATCACATTATTACAGAACACAATCAGTCGCAAGGCACACTGCAAAAAAATCCTAGTTTTTATTTATCTTCCCAAGTTTTCCCGAAATTAAAACAATTATCATAGATTATCTCTAGTTTATAGAGCGAGTGTATTTTTAACAGTATTTACAGTTTCAGAATGTTGTTGAGTATTCGAAATTGTCGGCATCATGCGCAGTTATAGTGAGATTGCATGCCGTTAAATTGATTTTCTGCGACACTTGGCGCAAAATGATGACGATGCTTTTCCGCTCTCTTCTCCGGCAAAAAGAGGATGAGGAACACGCGGAATCGTCGTAATTGAAGTCAATTTAACGTTAATTAACACTAGTTAAACCTCGGATATCATCGCGGCGCGACAAGCACATCTTGAACAAAGGAACTAACGGCACTGTGTTTTATGGAACGATCGACTTTGATACGCATCATTTCGCAAGAATTATACAGAGACGTCGCTCTCTTGGCATCGCGAACTTGACTTTTCTTATTTAAATGGCTGTTGCGCATCATTAATCTGACAATATGCACAATTTGCATCGTGCTAACACGCAAGTTCCGTCTCATTCAGTGCGATCTAACCATCTTTCATTGGGCGTTGAGCACAATTGGCACGATTGTAGTCGATGCCGCTAATTTGTCAATCTCTCGCGTAGAAGATCAACGCTTTTGCGAGCTCGCGTCACAAAGTGGTTGTATCTTTTTCATCATCTTGTTTGCTTGAAAATATAACAAAGTTTATATAGTTCTGAATGCAGCACCGCGGTCGCGAACACACAGAAAAGAATGCATCGCATTCTAGTATAAATGTTTTCTTAATGAAGTTGTACATACTTTCCTTCCCATCCGGCGAGAATGAAACAATTTCAAGAAAGTTGAGGCTCGAAAGATAAGAGAGTGTAAAGGGGTCACAGGATAAAAAATTTTTTATTATTCTATTATTACCCACCGTGTGCGACTAATTTATATCGCCCAGCTTGCCGTTTGACGATTCAATTCTCTCGAGAATTTCTGTTTCAAAAAGTCCACAACGCGGTTTGTCAGTCATTAACAATCAGAGTGGAACGCGTTCTGGACAATTTCGAAACGAATTGTCGAAGAGATTATCATCCGCGCTAAGAGATTGCATCCCACTGATCTCAAATTTTCTGCGAAAAATGTACATACAACTCACGTTCACTAGTCGCATCGAAACAAATGACTGTTTGCACACATTGTCGCTCGTACGACAATATTCACATATATAGACTCGATATAGAATTATATATACAATTATATATATATACACGTATCAGCTATAAAAACACATGTCACTCATGATCGTAATCGGATTTCAGTCTCGACTGATTATACCCTCTCATCAAAAAAACATTCTTATCTCATAGCGCTTGTTGTATAGCGATCGGAATTATTATAAAATCGGAATGCAAGCACAAGCGCACCAAAAATAAAAAAACAAAAACAAAAATAAAAATAAAAACCAAGAAAAAAACACACAAAAAATTCAGGCTAGGGGTCTGTTCTGACGGCAACGGATGATTGTGGGTGTGTAGGCGGTGTTCGCCAGCTGGATCCCAGAGATCACGGAGCTCGCCGCGAATCGCAGCAAGTACGGTGGCCAGTACAGCCGCGAGCGTGGACGCAGGTACCCCAGAAATCCACCTACGTGGAAGCCAAAACCATAAAAACAAAAAGAACCCCCTTTGAACAACTAGCCCTCCATGTTGTCCCAGTAGTCACAATAGATGCGAGAAGTAGCGAAGTCGATCTGGACGGCGAGGTGGTCTCGTCACGCCGATCGTCAATTTTTCGTCGCGCGCATCACAGCATGCGACCGGTCGCGATCGATCTTTTCAACGCGAGACGCGAAAGATAGTGGAGTTTCCAATTACGGTGAGACACTTTAATTTAGAAGATTGACAACTATCAACGTAAACGCGCGCGTGCACGGGTAAATCGCTCCGTCGCTGGGAAACATCGCGAGTAATTAACGTGTTTCGCGCGTTTTCGTTTCTCGCGTCTTCGCGCTTTGCGTCGCGGCAAAGTTTACGAAGAAGCGGACGAGAGAATTCCGCGACGTGGTATTTCGGATAACGAAGTATTTTAATGACTGCGCGCGCCAATTTAGCTCTCCGACTAAATTCGCGACTTTTTTTTTTTTTTTGGAGTTTCGGCAACGATCACGAAAATTGTATCGTCTCTGTCGCAGTTTTTTTTTTGGCAAAAGCGAGGTAAAAACCAACGTGATAAATTTTTCGAAAAAAATCAAACGGGACCATTCTCGCCTTCCGCGATGAACTTTTGCTCTCCGATTAGTGAATAATGTCTCCTTCCCGACCTGTTTCGGCTCACGCTGCCAATCACGAATCCGTGACTGTTAGAGAGAAATGGTATTTTCCGGATTTATCTTGAGCCACAACACTGTCTTCTCCTCTTGTTTAAAACTCACCTTGTCTCTTCACCGTTTACTTTAACATAACCCTATAACGCTATATAATTCTCACATCGCTTTTTTTATATTTCCACTTTTTTACCAAATTAGCAAATATATATATATATCTTGGTAACACGTGCTGGTATGCTTGGACTTTTTTGTGAAAAGAGAAACACACGAGTTTTTTATTATTATATATATACATACACGTTTATATATACATACACACATATATTAGTAGATGAGATGAATATATATTACTGTTGCATCTCTCTTTCCTTCTCTCTCTCTCTCTCTCTTTCTCTTTCTATACATATATATATACACATTTATATATACATTCGTACGTTGTAACATATATATATATATATATATATATATATATATATATATATATATATATATATATATATATTTTTTATATATATATATATATATATGATTGCCTTATCGCACGGTCACGAAAAGTAGTTCGTTCTCTCCTCATGTTCTTTTTGTTAATTTGTAAAAAAAAAAAAAAAAGACTAACTTTCCGTTTTTGAATTGTATCTCGGGACGGATACGAAGTTTTGAAAATACATTCACATTGAATAGTTTTATCTTTGCTTTTTTATATACATATATATAACGGATATTTTTTATCTCTGTTGTTTTGTTTTGTTTTTTCATCACGATGTTCCCACGCTTTATGATATGTATATTGTTCTTTTTTTTTTCCATTGGACGCACCGGTTTCTCGCTTTCTGTTATAATGAGATTAGAGGTAGGTTGTGTGGTTACCTTTGGGTGCGGAGAGTTGACTTACGTCACGTGCATAATGCAACTCGGTAATCTAGTTAACGTGTAGATTAGCTAGCGCTCACTGACACACGATCTCGTGCCATTTTATTTATTTTTCCATTAAGTACACGTACACTGCATTATGCGAGTAACATTTGATGATGAATGAGAAATATTACAACGTCATTCTTTTTCCCGCGCACGTTGGGTGACGTTGACGTTGTGCGACAACTCATTCGTGAGACGCTCAGACCGCAAGCCAATACAGGCAACTCTAATTTTTTGTCTGTCAAAGGTAATTAGAGCGTAATATAGAATATAATTTTTTATTTTTACGTGCATCAGTATATTTAGGACAAGATTGAATCTTGTCTTCCGCTTTATATATTTGGTTTGATATTCTGCAAGCATCGTAAACGTAGTTTATTTCGCTTTCTTCCAGAAAGTTACTTATTTTTCTTCAAATTTCAGGCAGTGAAAATTTATAAAATCTTTTCTGCATACACATAGTTTAATAATGTCTTTCTGAAAAAAATAGTTTTTTTTTGTTTGTTTGTAAGACGAATATCTATTTAGATATAACTATTGTGTACAATAACGCTTGACAAACAACAAGCGAAACGTTTGTTAACAATTTCCATTGTTCGACGACTCATCCCTTGAGAAATAATGAGGAGGCTTTTTTTTACGCGGCGATGACGCCGCAGACTTTCCAGTAATTTATCGCAGACGTTGAACGATAAAATACGCGGGAACAGCCGTGAAGCAGCGAGTTGCAGAATGATGCTGATACTTCTCTCGACGAGTCGATCGGCAACAGCCATCTTAAAACTGCATTTAATGTTTCTTCGTGACGAATCGCCGCCGGCGCGACGTTTAGATCGAGCCGAAAAGAATACTTAACCTTTCCCACGATCAAAGGGAATTCAATAATGCTCGGGCAAATTTGTCTCCGAAGAGAGTGCCAGCAAACCGTGGATATATATAATATTTCTCTTTTTTTTCTATCTTTCTCTGTCTATTACTTTCTTTCTTTCTCTCTCTCTCTCTCTCTCTCTCTCTCTCTCTCTATCTTTCTCTCTCTGTCTCTCCCCTTCTGTCTATACCTATCTATCTCTATCAGATTGAGTTTCTTGGTGGCATGCGATAGTGTTTTGGCTAGTCTGTAGACTATCAAAAGGCGATCGACTCCCCCCAAGTGCGGAATGGCCTTTAGAGAGAGAAACATCCCTCTCTCGTTCGGATGCGCGAGCGAGGAGGGCGGTCGTCTCAGGTTTCCAAAAAAAAAAGTCGCGAACTTTTATCTTGGCTTGAACAACACACACGGTTCTTGGCATTTGATATAGCGCAGCAGTAGCGGGTACAGACGTAGGCATATATATACATATATACGACCGCTCTTTTAGGGTTATCAGTAGAAATTGCACGTCTGACTGTATCGACACACGACGCTGTATTCACACGCGGAGCGGCGTAACACGGCGAAACTTCAAAATTGTTGTTCATTCTTTCATCTTTTGATGCTCGCGAAATTTCGTAAAATTCAATACCTATTTATATAATCGTCCAATTTCTTCGCGCAGTACAACGCGGGAATCGCGAGCAAATAAGAACTGCGTTTCTTATTTACAAATATACGTCTCGTGTATTATCGGACGAGTGTGTATATACTACCCTTATATAGCAAAATGGAGCGTCTGCGACCTTTCAACTGTGAAGTGCGCGAGTAAAAAATTGATCGGATCTCTACACGGTCTGTGTCTAGTCATCCTCCTCTAGTTCGCCGTGAAACGCCGCCGACTCACGATCCCACTGTTAAAGGCACACAGGTAGTCTAGCTTGGGTCACATATCGAGCATACCTCACATCGTTCCATATGACACGCGGGTAACGTATTCGCGACATGTGCAGGCGCATGTGTGGGGAGGAGGGCGGGAGGAAGGGAAGGAAGGGCGGGAGATGAAACGTATGTCCCGATCGTGCACATCCGTTCCGCGTACATTACATGTACGGTGTGCACACACGCGTGTACATATAATGCACAGCGACGGACACGTGGCGATCGACGAAAGGGATATGCATCCGTCCGGAACATCACAGCCTCAATCGCGATCATCTCGTTAACACGCTATATGTGCATCATCGCAAATCGAGAGACATAAGAGCGGCTATCAGATCGACATCGAGTCTCACGTTTCCAAGAAACTTACAACGCGAGGTCATAAATAATTTTCCATAAATCACACAACGCAATTACGCGCTCACAGACTTCGTTGCCGCAGACGCACCGCTTTTTCGCGAGTTAAACTCCTTTGTTCGGCAAATAAATTTGACTTTTATTTTCATAATATTGCCACAGTTACTGTCATATTTTAGTTTTTTTTTTGTTTTTTTTTTGTTTTTTTAACACCAACACTCAAGCGATACTTATTGTGTTTAATTAGCAGAATAATGAAGTGGAAATTTTTATATATATATATATGTATGGAATTTTTCAACATGTAATTTCAGAATTAGTCCACATCGACGATCTTTACAGATAAACTTTCAGCACTTCAGGCTCGAAAGGGACATCATTGCATCGTATATTCGCGCGAAACAGCGAGTGTGCGTTACGAGCACACTCGCTTCGAGAGGAGGAAGAAAGAGATCGACATTAATGTGTGTGCTGTAGCATAGCTTTGTTATTGGTTCCGTTGTTTAATCGTGATTAAAAACGATGTACATATTACGTGTTTTCTTACGAGATTTTTGTTGAAGTTACATTGTTGTATTCTTGCGCAATTTTTATGTCTTGTGTCGATTTATATCGTGCGTTAATGTGAACGAGTGATTTAACACTAATCAGACACTAACTCGCTAGCTAACTTAGAATTTACCAATATAAGAGTTCGGCCCTTTATTCCGTTGCATACGTGCGAGTTACTGGTATATAAGAAGATATAAGCGCAGACTCGAAATGAAAGATGAATCAAGCAAATGCGACATAATAAATATTTCGAAGATCTGATCGTCGGGGAGACGCAAAGAGGGGAAGAATATAATATTGATAAAATTTATTACTCAACGATACGATTATCGAGCACTATTATCGAGGAAGCGTGGACGTAGAGTTCGATGAATGGGCTAGATAGACGTGTCGGCACAAAAGTAGTACTCGTTAGGTTAGGCGTAGGTGTGTAGGACCTGTATAGGGTGTAGGTAGCCTGCCCACTCTATCCTTTTTTTGTATCTGGAACGTGTTTCGTTTCCAATACATCACTTGTTTCTCGGAAGCGTGGCGCGCATAGCGGTACAGCACTGATAATCGTGTCTCTATGAGCAGCCTCGCGCGCAAAAAAAAAAAAAAAACACCCCCTTTTCCGGTAGTCGAAAGTCTAATTCCGTTTTCATAAATGCAAATATATCCCGTCACTCTCATTTAATACTTTCTCCCAGAAAACGAATTAGGAAAGAACGTATAATATTGATGTGTAACCAATTTTGAGACGATTGACTACTCGACGCGACGTCAGAAAACAAATTGATCGACCGAACAAGCGTAATTACTTGTAAAAAAAAAACAAAAAAAAAAAAACAAAAAGCAAAACTATTTCCCTAACCCTGTCACACAAGTGTATTGATGCGAGTGTTGTGTTCTGTTCTATTACGTGGTGTAGGCCATATTCGCCAGTTGTATCCCTGAGATAATTGACCTGATCGGGACGCGAAACAAGTACGGCGGCACTTTGAAGAACGAGCGAGGTCGCAGGTGAGAGACACAACCAACCAATTAGCTTCCCCGATTTGAACCCCATTCCCCTCCAGTTTTCCAACCCTGTCGTCCATGTGATATTTCTCTCATATATGAAAGATTATGTGAACCTCTCCTCACATCCAGCATTCCTCACACACACACACACGCCACACACTTTCTCTGACACATGTAAACACACGCGTAAACACACACAATATCACGGTCTCTCTTCCCGATCCTGTATGTTCCCGTTAATGCAATCTCCTCTAATATATATATATATATAGAAGCACGAACATTAATTCCCCGTCAAAACACACCTGATACGTCCGAGAACAATCCTTTCTTATAAATCTATATATATTTTAGAGATCAGTGTGTTAGCATCGCAAAACTGCAGTTCCGTACCAGCTCATTGCACTAGTTGTCAGCCGGCCTTAGTGCAGCCGCCCGTCCCTGTCCCTGAAAAACATTCCCTGAACACCATCCGACCTAACTAAGCAAAACCCTTCGAACGAACCAACCAACCAACCTGTGTCTGCCAATCACAAGACCTCACCACCCTTACCACCACCCAGCAACTGGTGTTAGCTTGTTTGTTCACACCGACCGCACTTGGGACAAATACGGCTTATCGCGCACGCATAAAGCGTTGGAAACGCACACAACGAACGGATATAAGTTTACGGATATGTAAACGAGGAGAATTACTTCTCGATCTCGAAATGCGCTGTTTACTTGCTTAAATTTGCGTTACGTGCGGTAAATCGCGCGAATCTAACTCTCGAGGAGACGGTGTGTGTTCGTGTACGGAACGACTCGCGCTTAATTAATTAATTAAACGGCACGATCGCTCGCGGTGTCGACCGTGAACCGCGCTCGATCCTCTCCCGGAGGAATCTAAATTGAGGCAAAGTGAAGATAACGCAATTTGCTATAAAAATGAAAATGTGCGCGACACACACGCAACAATGTTGTACGCAAACAATCGACGCGTCTAACGCGAAACTAACAAGCCGCGGCCTGAAAATTCGCGTAACGAGTCTTGAGTTAATTACTCGTAGATAGTAGACGTCGAAATGTCACGGTCGAGCGGGTCTATTATCGTTAAACGAACCGCCGCATGCTTTTGATATTAGCTCGAGCTGTATTTCTCTCCGAGTGCAAGGGGTTAACGCCCAGCATGTACCCTGCATTATCCGAACATATATTGAATGCATATATTATATATATATATATATATATACATATACATATGTAACCCTACTGTTGTTACCACTTCAGTGTAATAACCTTGGTGTTTTAGACAATATTAATGATCGTTTTTTTTTTGCGTACTGGTAAATACTCCAAAGAGGGGGAAAAGGAAGAGGGGATACTTTTTTCTCTCAAATGACACGTATATGTTATCGAGATGGGATCGTTACATAGCGCTCAGGGAGATTCTGAGAGGTTGAGGACGTCCTCGGTGGGCTGATAAACGACGTTCAGAGATCAGGGACGACCAGATCCTTTCTTTTTTAATTGTCATTCACAACTAGCGCAAATGTGGCTGTGATCTTTCGTATATAATAAGAAGGAGCCTACACGACAGTAAACAACACGCTGCTGACCGCATCGTCGTTCGGAAGCACCTTTTTTTTCGTCCGAAATCGCTACTTTAAACGAAGAACTACACACACACACACACACACACACACGACGGTAATCGCCAGAAGAGAGTTCTGGCGATTAATCGACGATAAATCTTTCGCATATATTACCGTTGTCAATTTTTTTTTGGTTGCGTTTTATGTGGCGCGCGCGTGTCGCCCCCGTTACTGGAGCGCGCTGTTTTCCATTAATATTGGTCAGTTTATTCGAACTTTTAATGGCGACTGTCTCATCAGATACTGGCTTGATGAAACCCGATCAATCTGATCGAAAAGCATTGTGTGTTGTGCGGACGCTAATAAATCAAACGATCGAGTGCATCGAGCGCGCACGCCAATCATCGGGAGACAATCCACATAACAGACACGCTTGTGAATGATTTTCCGGTGAAAACGTGAAGAAAGAAAAATTCGCTTTTTTTTCCCCTCACTGTACGAATCCGCGCGTACGTATAACACGCGAGCAATTATTAATTTTCGCGACACGCGTCTCTTTTGTGCGTCTTCGATCTGGCGATTCTTGGCAGCGGTTAAAACACACACGCGCGAACGACTTCTAGTGACAAGCACTCCCACTCACGACACACACTCACACATCTCGTCACGTACACATGGCGCGTCCGGCCCTTTGTATGTTAGAGTGGAAAGTAATCTTTATATTCTAAACACTGTGGCGGGCTTGTATGACGAATTCAGCGGCGACGCGGCGACCATGAAACAAGGCCTTATCACGTTGACTGACGATAAAGCCGCGGTATCGCGAGAGCGGAGAAGCTGCTGAATTCACGACGAGGCCCGACGAGAATGTTATATAGAGACAACGAAAGTAGAAAAAAAACATATATTTGAGCATGGAATGATCACGGTCGAACTCTCTCTCTCTTTCTCTGCTGTCTTTTCTCTGCAAGTCTCTGCTGATTACTTTCCTTTTTTTTTCTTTTTTTTTTTTTTTTTTTTGAGGCACCAAACTCGAGTAGTCTTTTTTAGTAATCTGTTATGCGGCACTCTAGGAAAGTAGGACTATGTCACTATCGATGCGCACACGGCAAAGTAGAGATTACACTGTTGTAGAAGAGGGTCTTGTGCTTGACATTGTTTATTGCAACGATTAACACACGCGAATGGGCCTGTATATTACTCATGCGTATGCGATCTAACACTTGTCAGTATTAATTAATCTGTATATGTTATATATATATGTACCTAGTCACCAACTCTCTTACAATATATATATATATATAGGTACGTGTGTCTGTCTGTGTGTGTGTATAGTCGCTCACACGTTAGTTGGTTAAGTTGAATCACCTCCAATCCCCCCTAGCGCGATCCTGGTAAGTTCTTTTAGCCTTACTGAATTATTATTATTATTATTATTATTACTTACTTCGATAGAAGCGCCTGTCATTCAAGTGCCGAACTTCTTTCTTTATTTTTTATTACTTTATAAACTAGATCATTGGATCAAATTTCTTGAAGAGTATCAACGTTTGATTTTTTTAATTTTATTTTATTTTTTTTTTTCAATTTCTTTTAATTAAAATGTCTAAACAAAGTGGGTCAAACTTGATCTTATTGTGGCAGCAGACTAAAATGGCACGAAGAAAAAAATAAATAAATAAAAGCGATTTTCATTCGGCGTTTGTTCTTCTCTCTTCGCGCTGTTCTTGTTTATAACAATTTCTCTTTGTCTCGCGTCATCGAGATGCGTGTAAAAATCGCAGCGGGAAAGAGAAGAACTCAAACTCGGGTCTGTAGTTGATATACATACATATATATATTACTTACATAGAGCGTGTACGTGGTAGTTGCTTGAGAGAGTTTTCCCTTTCTTTTTCTACATTTATTTATCAATATATCGCACACACGCGCGTCTCCCGTCCGAACGGGATTTCTAATCTGTTCGTTGTGTTGACAGACATATTGTTGTGTGCGGCCACATCACCTACGAATCGGTCTCGCACTTTCTCAAGGATTTCCTGCACGAAGATCGCGAGGACGTCGACGTAGAGGTTGTCTTCTTGCATAGGTATGACGGTTGTGTGTAAAAATTTTTAAAATCTCCATCGCCATCCCCGCAGCGCTATTTAACTCTTTCGACACGCATTACGCGCGTATCGCGTGAACCGATAACGTATAATAGTTTCGAAAGGGTTATCAACTCAGCGCGAAACATAATTTTTATCTTATTAAGTTATCTTCTTTCATTAAATGTTTTGCGTTGTTTGATTACCGAGCAGTAATTGCTCGGATTTTAATTTATACATGTGTACTATTACATACACGATACTCTGCGCAATTTTTTTTACAGGAAATACATACTTTGTACATAAATGTTTGGACGTTTTTATTTCAATATTTAATTTTGTCATTTTCTTGTCAATGCTTTGTACAATTAAATAAAAATTTTCTTTTTGTTTCTGTTGGCGACTCTGCGGTGAGTATATACGCACATACGTTGTCTCTCTCGACGATCGAGAGATTTTCTGTCGGCGAAACGACTCAAAGCGATCAGATTCCGTCCGCCTCGCATTTTATCGAACTATGAAATGAACTTTGTTATTAATCACGTTTGCAAACAGAGGTTTTTCCATCGAATCGATGCGCGGATCGATGTGTGTGCGTCGTGAGCGCGTGAAAGCCGCGTACCACTCGTCGTCGGTCGGATCTGATCGCTGTATGGTCGCACGGGATTGGTTTATGTTTTCAGGAAAGAACCGGATCTCGAATTGGAGGGTCTGTTGAAGAGGCATTACACGACCGTGGAGTTTTTTCAGGGCACCATGATGAACGCGGTGGATCTGGAGCGCGTCAAGGTATCCCTCCCCCTCCTCGAGAAAAACATCCTAGAACAATCCTACTACACGAAAATCTCCAACCCCTCATCAATGCCCTTCACGTGGCCGCTCGCGTGCTTCTTGTTCCCTTGCAGTTCTTTAGGTTATTACACGGTTATTCGCCTGGGTATAACACGCGTCCTGATGGCCGATTCGATCGATACTTACTTAATATTGTCCGTACTTATATATATCTCGTTGTCATTATGTCACGTGCAGCATCTCATATCTAGGTTATATAACGCCCGACCAGCGTATTTATTATTTTCTTTTGTTATAGAATCTAGTGATTTATCCGGCGATTACACGATGCGTACGCATCTGCGGATTATACCAATGCTCGCTCTTTATACGTTCTCTTTAGATTTACTCTCTTTCGATTTTTCATCTTTCTCGCTCTATCTTTTCTCACTCTCTCTCACGAAAAACTACATCAAACCGTCTGGTGCAGCGCGATTAAGTGTATCGGATATCCGACGTCGTTGGTTCACGTATTCGCGGTTTTCCGCGTGCTCGACTCGACCTGCGACTCGAGTTTGTTGTGCTCGCTCACGTAAAGTGGCGCTTTTCGCGAATACACGTTGTGAATACAAAGCAACGCGGAGCACCGGACGGCAAAAGGTGTATATACATATATGTATATACATACATATATACTATAAAAGCTATATATGTATATATATATCTTATATATTTAACGTAGAAAGCAACTCTGCCTACGACTGCATGGTATGCTGTATTAAGCGCTATGGAGCCGACTCAGCGTGCAGTAGACTCTCTTACTTAGCGACATCTTGGCGTACCCGTTTTCTTTGAGAGCGAGAGCGTACAATTCGATTAATTCGGTATGTTCGTTTAATGAGAGAATGGAATACGAACCAAAGAAACACGTAATTTTCTCTCTCTCTCTCTCTCAAAAGTCACGAGCTCGCTTTGTTACAAATTTCTATATTATATTTATTTATATATTTAAAATGAAATCATCGCCGATCCGCGTCGGCCTGCTATTCTACGTGATATTCTCTCGCAAAAAAGGCGTCCGTCAACATATCTGAGGTGAATTTGTTATTTAAAGAGAAATCGTATACTCTTTTGTCCGAATCCGTTCAGGAAACCGCCTGATCTCGAACTGGAGGGACTGTTCAAGCGGCACTTCACCACCGTGGAGTTCTTTCAGGGAACCATCATGAACCCGATTGACCTACAACGGGTTAAGGTGAGTCTCTCTGCTGCTACGATCGAACCAATCTGCGCCCTTTTCCTGATATACAAGATATACGCATTAAAATCCATACATACGATATATATATATATATATCTACCCGATATATATACCCGACACATATATAACAGTCACATTATCTACTGTAAGCGCCACGTATACTATATTCGATATTTTACTATATTCTTCTCTATGTCTGACCTCGTGTGATTTATCCGATTGTCGTATCTATTTCTGTGCACACGGTACCAGCGTTTTATTGCCGTGCATTTATCACTTCACAAATGCCGTTTCTCAAATAGAATCGATAACGTATTCTTAAAAAGTAATATATCCTTTGAATTGTATAATAATTTTTAATGATATGTATAATAAATATCTTAAAAAGATAAACTTAAAATTTTTGTAAAATTTCAGTTTGTTCTTTGCTTTTGTATTTTCAAATTTGTTGTTTTTTTTTTTTTTTTTTAATTTAAATTTTAACGGAGAAGCGTCTAGTTGCAATCGCAAATATTTTCGCGCTGAACAAATTTGCTTTGGCGTGCGTCAATTCGCAGAAGATTCGATGCGAGATATTCGCAATGGTTGAGCGGGCTACTACGATGATTCGCTTACGTAGTTCAGTCGCGAAAAATCGATGTCGCGAAAATAGCGCGACGTCACGGCTGTTACCGTGGGCGATCGGTAGACGTTCGGGAACTGACGTTGTGCCGATAACAAACGCTATTGTCCTAGGATGTTTGTTGCCTGTGTTTCCCTTTATGTTCGTACACATTGAACGATGTTACACGATATATATCCCTCTATCGGCGGCGTGCGTCTCCATGTGCTGTCGTGTTCGCTTTCGTATCTCGTCAATTTGCAACGTCTGGTTTCGGATCCGATCAATTATCCGCGAGCTTTTTAAAAGAATCGGTAGATGTGCAGGCCTCAAGAGCCACCGAGGCCAGAACTCGATATTCGGTTCCCGGTAAAAATCGTTCCGGTCTAATAGCCTTTCTATCTGTTTATCTATCTTTTTTTCTGTCATCTCCTCTTTCTGTCTATACTCGGCAGGAAATCCGAGAGAAAAGCAATGTCAATTTCTTCAACACACACACACACACACACATACGGTAGAGACACGTAATATCTGTGCATATATTCTATATTTACAAATGTTTTTTTGTCACACACATTACATACAGTGTCTTATATCTTGATATAACAGCTGTCATACAGTACACACACACACACACACACACACACACAAAACACTTACGCGTAGTCATTTACGCGTAAAAAGCTCCCTTAAGGTTGTGTGTTGCACATCCACCGGATAGATCCATGCCTGCTGTCAACCCTGAGAGTGGGTAAGTGGCCGTGTATACCTCGTGGTGGGAGACTGGTTTAGCGGACGATTACTTTCCAGACGATATAGTTTACTGTTAGAGAACTTAGTGTCCGATGAGTGTGGAAAATAAGTTGATCGTATGTGCGGGGTGTCGGGTTAAGTGTATTGATCCTGCACTGACTGAAGACGAGACGGTACGTTTTCTCTTTGGCTGTTTGTTTCTCGTAGTTTTTTTTTTTTTTTTTTTTTTTTTTTTTTTATACACAACGGAATTTAATGTAAAATTCTTGTTAGCCGGTAAATTAGCATGTAGATAGCTTGTAGATATATATTTCTCCATTGTTCTCTTCCCTGATTGTATAGAAGTAGAACTAGATCAACCGACCTCCACCACCCCCGACGATCGATAAGGTTTGCACATATATACACATTCAAGGAATGCGTCGTAGAGGCTCGCTTTCGTATTACGAATCATCGTTTTTCAAGGTTCATTCATTGATTATAGAATCGTGTAACTACATAACGTCGAAGATGCGCACGAGGGCGTAAAACACACAAATATGTGCGTTTTAATTACATTGACGATTTTACGCTTACGGTTTTGAAAAAATTGATGCACTTGTCAATTTATATATATATAGACACTACTCTCATTGCGAAGACACGAAGTCTTATAGATACAGTCTGTCGCACGACAATTAACTGACAGCAGAAGAAAAAAAGTATCGCAAAATTAGAAAACAAAAAAGTTGAAGCTTTTATCAGCCGTGCGAATCTACGATATTAGGTTGTTATGTCACCGAATGTGCTTTCACATGACCTTGATTAAATATATCGTAGATGCATACATGTCATTGATATCATTTATTTCGACCGTGTAGTATGTTATTACCCTTGACGTTTTTATTCTCTGTAATCTATTTTTGAAAACAATCTGAATGCTTTACGAGGAAAAGAAATATATATATATTTTTCATTACTGCATAATTAGATAATTACTCTTCCTAGACTGATGATGTAGACTTTAATAGCTTCTCCATACACGTTGATTTTGCATACATCGATTCGACGATCGCGTATCTCAAATAACTTGGTTTCTTCTTTACTCTCAAACGAACACGATTTTATTGATTACATAATTCACAGTTTTACTTTTTCGCTCTATTCTGTACTTTATTCGAGAGAGCAATTTCGATCTTGCTATTATCGCTTCATGACCAAACCGCCTTTGTCCGATATACACGCATATTCTCCTGTTTACTCGAAATCAAACCACACCAGGACGAAGCGACAAACCCGGCACAAAACAGATCATCTCGATGCGTTTTTAGGTCCACGAGGCGGACGCGTGTTTGGTACTGGCGAACAAGTACTGTCAGGATCCGGACGCGGAGGACGCGGCGAACATCATGCGCGTCATCTCCATCAAGAACTATTCGGACGACATTCGCGTTATCATTCAATTAATGCAGTATCACAACAAGGTAACAACCGCTTAAGAGAGAGTGCAGTTTTTAATAAGTTTACATTTAACAAGATTTCTATAAAATTTGCATGCATCGCAAATTAATATTTTCCAAGTTCGATTTATCTTTGATTTTTCTGTGTGTGTGTCTTCTCAAAGGATATACTTTTTTTCTTCGTAACCATATATTTCTTTCGATGTCTATGTTTTTTTTTTTTTTTATTCCGCCAACCGAATTAGCTTTGCTTTTCAGGCCTACTTACTAAACATTCCATCGTGGGACTGGAAGCAGGGAGACGACGTCATATGTCTGGCGGAGCTGAAACTGGGTTTCATCGCGCAGTCCTGCCTTGCGCCCGGCTTCAGCACAATGATGGCCAATCTCTTTGCCATGCGTTCCTTCAAGACGGTCAGTAAATCGATCGTTCTCCGGCAGTTCGCCTGCCGTTTTTCCTCTCTACTCTATGCATGTCTGAACGCAGTTCCTCCGTATAGGTATTTGTTACCACGATCAGGCTGTTCACAGTGATCGCGTAAAAAAAAAAAAAAAAAACAGAAAAAAAAATCAACCAGTCTCGTAACGATCTCAGACCGTCGTATCCTTCGCGAAATCTACTTGCGATCACTCGGATCCGAGCACACACATTTCAGGCAGATATTCGTTTCTTTTGTAAGATTGGTTCTTTGCTGATCGAGTCTTTCTCGCGAATATATCGCTGTTCTCTTGCACGCTATTACACAATCGCGCGGTGTAAATCCCGGAAGAGAAAACGGCCGGGAGCGATTTGAGAAATCCCGATTACGTCACTTTCCGCGTCACTTCTCCGGGAGTTATATTCGGGCACACGAGAGCACCTCTCACTGTGGACAAACGCGCACAATCCGTACATGCATAGGAGCGTGTGTGATTTAGAAATGGTTGGTTGATTGGTACCAGTCGCCCGATATGCAGGCTTGGCAGAATGACTACCTGCGTGGAACCGGAATGGAGATGTACACCGAGACACTGAGCCCTACCTTCATTGGAATGCCCTTTGCGAAAGCCACTGAGTAAGTCGGTCCACGGACCAATCCAACATCCAGCCAGATACGCGCATATCTGATTCAAGAGACGGGACACATTACGCGCGCGCGCATTTCTTTCGTACGACATACACACATATCCGACACGCGGCTGATCCGCCCTTGCGTGTTTAGACTCGTGTTTGCACGAGTAATCTGCAACCCCTCTGTGCTCTCCCTCGCCTCGTCTCACATCGATGACGCGACGGTGCTTCTTGCCGCACGCGGCAAGCTCGAGAGAGATACGTACGTATACTCGCGTCGATATACAAACCGCTGATTCCGTGTCGATACATAATGTTGCAGCGCGCGTGATTATTTTTAATTCACACGCTTCTTCGGTGCTGGTGTGTGACGTAGCGAACACGTGGCGCGAGCGATCGATTTCGTCTAACCGAGAGGAAATGTAAGGGGAGAGAATATACTCGCGGTCTTTCGCTATTTTTACAAACTTTTTGCGTTGCACGTCGCGCTTTTATGCCGCAGGGGGATACAAAATTAGAAACTTAAATAAGATCATTTTTTCGCGTAAAAAAAGAGAGTCGAGAATTTTTTTTTTGTCGTCTCTCTACAATGGATTTTGTTACTTTATTCTTTTGACGTCGATTAAACGATGTGAAAGATAAGATAGTCTCGAGTGTCTGTATTTCGCGTCTCGCGCTAATGTCGCGATTATATGTTAACAGAGTCGCTCGAAAAAGTCCATGGTCTCTTGAATCGGAGGGAAAAAAAAAAAAAAAAAGATGAGAAGCTTCGCCTCGCCTATGTCTCTCACTACGCTCCACTCCGCTATATATACATATATATTATATATATATACGTAAACGTATATACGTGTATATACACATATACATACGACGCCTCCGCGAGCAATATATATGTGTGTATATTACGACATAATACATGAACGTGTCTGGTATATATTGTACAAAACCATATATCTGTGCTACACCTAATCGATGTAAACCACCCCTTCATCGCTTCAGTAACGTATCTCTGTATTTTCACCCTATACTCTCTGCAACTGATATATTATATACATGTAACTCTGAAAAGACTTGTACTAATGACATCTCGATAATTAACAGTAATCGAAACGGGAAGGAGAAACGACTGAGACGCGATTCGATCTCGTAGAGTTATCGAATTCGCGGTAGCCGTTCGGCAGCCTTAATTCTTGTTATGGAGTTTCGTGGCGCGAACCACGAAACTTCCGTAACACTCGGGTAAATATGGTATACAGAACCATTCCTCCATTTCGCTAACGCTGGAGTTGCCGGATTCATAGAGCGGATCCTTTGAGCTGAGTTTTGTTGCTAATTCCGCCGTGTTTGCGTTGGTTATCTAAGAGAGATGTTCTCTGACCAACGTACGAATGTCCAATTCTCATTTTCGGTCTCTGCCCAGAGATTTCAAACGGACGGAGACGAAAAATAAAATCTCTCTTCGAAAAGATGTTACACGAAACAAATATTAAATAGAAACACAATATTGTTAAAAACACAATATTTTTATTATCTTGGCAAAAAAAATTGCGATTGATAATAATACGGTGAGTGAAATATTCAACTATGAATCCGGAACACTCGGAAAATTCATTATAATTTTATCTTGAGAATTAACTCGGAAAAAAATCGATCAAAGACGTGTTCTCGTCGTTTCTCTCGTGTCAACGAAAGAGCCGCTCTTAGCAGACTTTCGAGTTCTATTATGTACCTGCGAAGAAATCAGCGCAATCGAAGAACTCGTGCGCGAATACGACGACGTTTGCAAGCGCTCCAACCGGAGGAAGGAAAATGCGGGAATGGCCTTCGATCAATCGATGAATCGCTGAGATTGATAGGAGCGGGTGTGGGCTAGAATTCGGACGAGATCGAGTGTGTGCACTTTGGTATGCACGCGCGACTGAGCAAGTGCATGTGTATGTGTGCGTGTGTGTATGCGCAAGTGGGTCCTGGAATTTGATCATTACCGTCGGTCGTTCGTTTCTCGCGACGATGATAATAACTCTTACCTCGGTCGTTCGCCGTAATTGCGAAATGCATCATCGTGCACGATCGTCGTTGCGTCGACACGATGCGGACTGCGGCGCTTATGCGCGCATTCGCGGGCGTTTTCCGGCCTACATTTCGCCCTCCCTTCTAGAAACACTTAAGACATATTTCACTAGAGGCGTTTAAAAATGTTGTCTTCCAGGTGCTCTTGCGTCGTCCGGACTTGAGAACTTCTACTGGTCCAAGTAGAAGACATTCCTTAATCAGACTTTTTTACAGAGCTCTTCGTTTGAGGAGCGAGATTAGCGTCGCGCACTGCGTTAGTTTGCATTTTTTTTTCCAGACGGAACGCATCGATATAAACGAAATTGCGTTTTTTTCGTTTTTTTTTTTTTTTTTTTTTTTTTTTTTTTTTAGAGTAGCAGCTCTCACAATTTTTTTCACACAGCTGATACTCTTCGTCGCGAGGAACGAGAAGGACTCGCGCGTCCACGTAGATGATGAAAGTATGATGACGTGCGGCCTGGTTGGTTGGTGTTTCAGTCGCCGGACACACAGGCGTGGCAGAATGATTACCTGCAGGGCACGGGCTGCGAGATGTACACGGAAACCCTCTCCCCGTCCTTTACCGGGATGACATTTCCCCAAGCCAGCGAGTAAGTTCTCGCTGTCAACGGCTGTCACACACGTAACCATTACCGACAACAAGACAGCGTCAGTCACGCGAACACACACTGAACACATTACACGTTACATGAAATTGACAATCATACGGACCCATTCGTATAAATGGAAAAAAAAAAAAAAAAAAACATGTTATGAAAATGTGTCAACACAGAGTACACTTGGTCACAAATTTTTTTTCTGTCTTTCTTTCACTCTTTTTCTCTCTCTCTATCTACTTTTACGTCTATATTTATATTTGCCTTTTATATCTTCGTCTCACAAATTATTTAAATACACTAAACAGTCCTGATATCGAGACATACATATATATATATGTACCTACATTACATTACATATCTAATATATTTATATATACTTGAGAACGTATATACATCGCCCCTCACCTCGGTTTTTTTAGCCTCTGAACGATTTTCTTTAACTTATAGTCTCTATTACATATATACGTCTTTGTCTACTATTTTTATCTTTCTTTTTTTTTTTTTTTTTTTTTTTTTTGCTGTACGAATCTATTATTTCTCTCTTGCGTTCTTTTGTTTTTCTTTTTCTTTCGAACGAACCCCAGCCTATATATTTTTTCCGGCCATTTTCTCGTGCTGCTCGAAATTCTGCACAGACCTTTGTGAATTGCGTAGAAATGAAGTAGAGATACGAGATATCGCGGACAAATGCGGATTCTCTTCTGACAGTCGCGGTAGGCAAAAGTTGCGGTCGATCGCGTTCGGTATAATTGAGGCCGCCTGATTGGCAACGAGGGAATCGGAAACAAAAGTGTTTTAAACGTTCGACCTCGGAAATTGCTTGAAATACGGAGCGCACGCGATTCGCGTGTGCGAACGACAGCGCGTGATTCCGAAAACGTTATATCGGGCAAACGACATGACGACCGTGTCGGGACCGCCGAACCGTGGTGTCTCTGTATTCCAAACATCGTTTTGCAGAACAATTGATATCGGGATTGGAACTGCGCGTGGCTTAATCCTTTCACAGCTCGATTCGTTTCGAGCGAGTCTTTCCCCGCGATTTTTAAAAAGATTTTTTTTGCCTTTTTTTTTATTCCATTAGTGTTCACGTTGTGCGTTAAATGTTTCTGACATGTGTTTTAAATTCTAAGAGACCGCATTTTCCCGAGAAAAATTAAAAACGATGTCAGAAACAATAAAGTTAATTTACTTTTTTTTTTTTTTTTTACATCAACTTTTTCTTTCATCGGATATTTATCATTGTGGTTTTTTTAAAACGTTGATTGTGCAATATTTGAAATTAAGTCGTTGCGGAGAAAGTAATTAAAAAACTTGTAACGTTCGTGTATGTTAAATGTCACACGAATATGACTCGATTTTGTCGGCCTTGAAACATTTTAATCTTAAATCGACGCGGGCACGACACATCCGCAGCATAACGTGACCGGCAGTCATTCTGAGTTCTAATTATTTGCGAACAGACGACTGCATGCACAATATCCGCATTCGTCCCGATAAATCGTGCATCCCGCTTCGATTACATCACAGTTTTTTTGCGGCGCAACGTGAGACGAAATGAGAAAGAACCGCACGCGCGCCCGCGCGCGCATTATTGTGAGAAATCGATCGAAAGACGTGCGATTTTATTGACAGAAAAAAGTTTTCTGTCAGAAAAAATTCTTTTTTCGAGGAAATTTTAAACACAGACTCTTTTTTTGACGAAACATAAACGGACAAGATTTTTGTCAATTGTTTTTTTTTTTTTTCAAGTCAATAACGTCCGTATCCTTGTCATGGTGTGTGTTCTCTTAGATGTAGCGTTCTAATCTTCTCTTAACAAAACGCGTTCTTTGTACACGCATGCCTGCTGCTCTTTTTTTTTTTTTTTTTTTTTTTTAATACTGATTCTCGTAACACAGGTAGAAGTGTACGGGTGGATATTGATCGTGGCTGCCGATTGAACAGTAAATATTGTATTAGAACGCACTGTTTCGTTTAACAGACTTTAATATCGAGCTCGCAGTTTTTGTCTTGGCGAAAGTTATCCGGGGTTAACATCATGTACGTGGGTGTCGCGCTTCTTGCGAACACTAATAACGTTCTGTAGATAATTGCTCGCTGATAATGGGACACACGCACACACAAAAATTTGTTGTTGTTTTATATGTATAGTTGCGTATGTACATCCAAATTTGATCACATGGTGATCTCACATACAAATATATACGCTGCATATATGAAACACATAATATGTAGATATATGCAGAGTGTATATATGAAAAATGCTTACAATGTGTATAATTAAAATTACATTATTTTGTGTATTTTATATAATAACAAGTGTCTGTTTGAATGTTATTTGAGTGGGAACGATCGGAATATGTATATGTAAGCATTTAACGAGGAGGAGCATATACGATTTCGTTTTATCGATTATGGATATAAATAAAAAAAACTTAAATATCGTAAAATAAAATTTTACACACTGGAACACACACACACACACACGCAGTAAAAATATACAATATTTATACTATCCTATATCGATATTGTTGCTACACGTGTTACCGTGATGTCTCACAACAAAATTGTTTTACATTCAAGAGAACCGTGAAATTTTCAAGGACAAAGTAAACGCATTGTTTTATTAATAATCCTTTCTCAGCCGTCTGAATATTGCACCGTATATTTTGCCTATTTACCACGACCATGCATCGCGCCGATCTTCGATTTTTTCAATTTCGCTGTAATTTTCGAGATCGGTGAATTGCGGTCGCTATCTCCGCGAGATATTAGAATATAGAAACTAGCTATGTGAATTCTTCGACTTTTCTCTTTTATTTATGCTCACACTTGGATTGTCGCCATTTGATTTGCGTGTATGAGAAATCTATTTGTAAGAAGTGACTTTATACACACATATATTTATTAGATATTTATTAGATATTATAGATATACGTATAAATACTTTTTCTCTCTCTTTCTTTCTCTATGTACATCGTATACAATTGTATACATATAAAAATGCTTTGTCGAACGTCAGCTAATCCGTAGGATCCTTACACGGAAACGCAATTGGACCTCTCCCGAATATCTTCTGGGACTTTGAAATAGATTAAGAAAACTTAGAGAGCGTAATAGATAGAAAAAAAACTCCGTTTTTTTCGATCTATCTTGGCATGTTTCGGCTCGTATTATTATTAGATAAGTAATGATTCGTTTACGTAATTACTCTCCTGCATGATTGCTTGAAGTTACTTCATCGATGTTATGTATTGTGCATGCGTAATTGCTCAGTTATCACTGAGGTGGTATAACGAAGGCGTTGATGTACACAATTAGATGGAAGTAGAATTCAGTCTGTCTCACAATTAGATAAAAATAATTAATACGTAAATTAATTGTGTGCGATCAACGTCCTGTTACACTGTGGGTGAACACACGTATCTTATTATCTAATACGTATTACTCGAGATGAACGAAGGACATAAAGTATTAAACACAATGATATCGAATAAAATACATCGTATATATGTAGTCAGTTTTTATTTGTCGTGTTTTAAGCATTAAAAAAAAAAAAAAAAATACTTTATGTGCTATTCGTTTGCATTCAACGCATTTTGTGGTACAAACAATGAAACTTGAATTTGCATGCGGATACTTTTTATATAGACTTAAGAGAATAATATACATATATATTTGCTTCAAAACAAAATTGGAACAAAAATTGCTTAACATAAAAAGAAACACGAATTTAAGTTTCATTGTTCGTTTAACGCACACGATATTGAGTTGTTTTCAACTTGCTACAATTCTGAAATTTTATTTTTTCTTTGCAATTTAGTTTACGGATTTACTTTTAATTTAAAATATTATTACATTTTATACGCACATTTTATACATAGTTTTACACACAACTCATTATCTCTGCAATTAACTTGCTTAATCACGATCAATAATCATATTTTTTTGTGATACAATATTTGTCACGTTCGTTAAATATGTGTAAAAAACGAGCAAAGTGTACGCAGACTTTCTGTTAGCTTTAATAATACTCAAACGATATGTTCTCGCGAGGCATCGAATATTACGCATGACTTCGTCGTAGGTTGTGCTTCACGAAACTGAAGCTCCTGCTACTGGCCATCGAGATAAAGGGCGAAGGAGGCTCCGACAGTAAGATCTCGATTAACCCACGTGGTGCCAAGATCGCTGCAAATACTCAGGGATTCTTCATTGCTCAATCTGCTGACGAAGTGAAGCGGTAAGAACGGCCGAACATTCCAAATGAAACGTGTCATTATTTATTCACACGCTGTTTTAATTTGATCTCTCACACAGCACGTTTCCGCAATCAGATACATTTTTCAAAATTTCTTATACGAAAAATTAACGTTTCTTCTCTATGTTTTTTTATTTTGCAGAGCGTGGTTCTATTGCAAAGCATGCCACGAGGATATTAAAGACGAGACTCTGATCAAGAAGTGCAAGTGCAAAAATTGTAAGTCTTTCTAACCCAGTGATCCTTATAGAAAAAAAAAAAAAACAGCCTTTTTCTCGATTCTTGCCAAATTTTCTGCTATAAACGATATATATATATATCCGATTTTCTCTTACCGGTTTTACATACATATATACTTATGTCTATATATTCTAGTCATGTAACTGTACACAGATGTACATAGAACGCGCTCGATATATCTGATCGGTGGTGAATAACATATTGCGAGTCGCACGCGCGCGGCGGTTTCCGTTATATTTCTCTTTCTCTCTTCTCTCTCTCTCTCTCTCTTTCTTTTTTTCTCAATCCGTCAATCGAGATATTTTTTGACGGAGTGTTGCAATTTGCCACCGGTGTGACTCGCAAAATCATATAAAACGTTTCTCCCGATACGTATAAAAAAAAAAATAAACGTACAAACGTTTATTCCGCGAGCGGATCACGTAGAAAGCTCTCTTTATCTCCAACCCCCTTACCCCCCCAGGCTCATCTCACCCGGTTTTTTTGCCGGCTCACCCTTATTTTGCCCTTTGTCCGTTTGAGAGCGATAACAGTAATAAACTGCGACTATGATTAACGAAGTGACATGGTTATGACCATCCTATTGTGGTATATGATCTAGTGGGGCAGCAGCAGCGCTCCTGGGGCCGGGACTTAGGTAACGTCTCACACAAAACTCGTTCGTTAAGTCTGATACTTTACTATCATCTGTAACATTATCTCTCTCTTTCTCTCTCTTTCTCTCTCTCTCTCTCTCTCTGTCTCTCTATCTATTTCTTTTTAACGCCTTGATTTTAATCTTCTTGCCCTTTTTAATATACGATTTCTGGCTCTTGACCCCTGAACCCTGTCTCTCTCATTCGCCCAACATCAACTAACGACTCTGCTACTCATCGCCATTTTGAGTGTTTCTACTTGTTCTTGCCTTTCTGTATACTTTTCTGCATTTTTGTATTGAAACTCTGTCTGTTTCGCGCATCTTTGAGAATTTTCTGCCCTTCTCTGTTTCAATTTATTTTTTTTTTTTTTTTATCTCCCTCCCCCTTTCTACTTCTTTCTCTTTGTCTTTGTACTTTTTCTCTTTCTCTCTCTCTCTCTCTTTCTCTCTTTGTGTCCTACCGATACATACACGCCTCTGACATTGATCAATCTCTTGCAAGCCAAGGTGATCATTATGAGGATGATTATCTTAATGACGATAATGATCGATATATGACGATGATTGCATCTTTTAATTCTCCATTGCAAGACACAATCCCCCAAGGCGATGCTATACAATCGGGTGTTTCTTCGTTTTTCATGTCGTTTAAAGAAAAAAATAAAACAAAACAAAAGTTGCACGCATATTTTTCCAAATTGCGATATATCAATAAAAAAAAAAAAAAAAGTCCATCGGAAAGACGAGCGTATCGCCGCGCGATTCTAGCGGAAAATTCATCGCATATTTAAATCAAAACGGATAAAATTGCTTTTTGTAACGCACGTTGAATGTGATTCATTCAATTCGCCGCGCGGAAATTTATACGCTCGCGCTCTTCTGGTCGCGCGAGAGAAGCGATGTGAAAAATGAAGTACCGAGTCAACACGTAATTCCCGATAGTCCAGTCAGTTGGCGCATGTCCACCTGACCGAGAAAACTAGTCTGCACTGAACTATATAGTGTGTGCCCCTCTCTCGCTCGCCTCGCATGCATGACTAGCTCCCGGATTCGGATCTGTTTTACGCCATACTGGTAATGACAACAGCTTCTTTCTCTCAATTACACACTGTTGAACTCTAACACCGCCCTCTTTACCTCTCTTTCTCTTTCTCACTCTTCTTTTCCGAAACTTTTCTTCAGTCGCGTGCCAACTCTCTCTGTCTCTCTTATTTTTCTTTTTTTCTCTTCGTTCTCTCTCTCAGCGTGCTAGCTGTGCCTCATCGACGATATCTCGATCGGTCGGCGATCGAGATTGACGCGATCCACGTGTAGCATTTTGTCCGCGCGCGATTCTCACGTTTCGCCAATCGTTTTTCTCGTTGTCTTGAATTTCGCCGTGAGAGATTGGGATATCGCTCGGTGGTGCGTCGACGGCAGGAGCATTTCCGTCCGTTCCACGAACGAATGAACGACGAGACGACGCCGCATTGCCGGTCGCCCGTTCATACACATCGGGGGAGGGAGGGGGCAGTAGAGACCACGGAGTCTCGACCTCTTACTCCCCCTTTCTCAATCCCGACAATTCCGTTCATGTCACGCGCGACATACCGTATCGAGGCGTTACACTACTAGTACACAAGCCACGTAACACAAGCCATAGCCACATAATTCTCTCTCTCTCTCTCCCTATCTCTCTCTCTCTCTATCTCTCTCTCTCTCTCCCTGTCTCCCTCCCCGAGCAGGAACTTACGGCTCAACCATCACACAATCAGTCCGTGTCCATATACAGGAACGGCAATACCCTAAACCCTGGGCAATCAACGTTTCTCGGTACTCGGTGTTCCCCTCGAGTACCGGGCGATCTGAAATGTCGATCAAATTGCAACCGCAGTGTTAATCCGATTTTAGGTTTTCGGGGGAAATCCGCCGATTGATGAGGAAATGCCGAAGGTAAACTTGCGACGAACCAAGGCTTAATTTACGTTTTACAGCGTTGCGTATTACTCTGGATGTGTCCCGTTTGTTACATAGAAATTATACGTTATTGTGACTAATATATTGCCGTGTGCGAATTCGTACGTGGATCAAACGCGACAAATTTTCGTCGTCGTTTTGTTTTGACGCATAATTGCGCGAGATCAATCGGAATACGAACTCTCGAACGGTATGTTAATTTATTGAAATCTGTCGTAGCGCGCTAGTAAATATGTTTTTTTTTTTTTTTTGTATCGAGTGTATTTACATTCGCGATACATGAAAACATTTGCAATTCCATTCGCGCGCGTACGTACACATACGAATTCCGCCAAAGTTGTGTTATTAAAAAAAATCGTACACGTTGTGAACGCAGAGAGAGATATTCACGTTTTTATCCCTCCTGTATGCACACATCGTGTACTACTGTTTGTTCATTTTTAAACCCGTGTCTGGGTCGGTCGCTGTGGATGCTTGCAGATGTTGGGATGATGATGATGCAGACCGGCATGGTGAAGGGAAACACTGCCTACAGCAGTTACCTCGACGGTACGCCTGTTTCCGCGACTTTCTCCTTTTGTCCTTTATCCCATAAAAAAAAAAAAGACCACGTCCACCTGTCGCAGTTGCTGCGACACTTTGTCAGCGTGAACAAGCACACGGATCTATTCTTTAATTAACAAAATTCTTCTTTTGTTGTCATTAATTAATGATATAAAAAATATTATGTATTCGCATCCGTTATTATTCTGACAAAGCGCGTTCTGCCGGACTCATAATTTTTCTCGCCCGTTTTCCTACTAAACTTTCGCGATAGAACTGCACATTTGACGCAAATGCATGACCTAAATATATACATCACGTATCACTCCGCGATACATTACGAAAAATACGACGCCCGGCAGAGCCAGGTCGACCGTCCCGATATGTAACGAGGTAAGATGGCGTAAGTGATACTAACTATGCATTGGTCAGACCGGCGGACTATTCGTTTTCACTTACCACGTGCACTTACACCACAGTACCCGTATTTGTTCGATGCTCTCTCCCCCACTTGATTCGTTCGATTACGTATACTACATATTTATCGTTGAGCTTTCGCTAGAGCTGGTGGTATTTACATGAATGAATTTGAATCGAAAGCATCGTTCTCTGATATATTTACATGCAGCAGCATATAACAATTTTAACAGTAGCACTAACGTTGTTGGTCGCGCTTCCTCTCTCCTTCGACACCCCAGGACTTCGGGGGGATTCCGAAGTAACCAAGCACGCCGGTTGGACAAGCGGACATCGCAAATTGATTAATTTATATTTTGCATAACGTTTAGCTTTTGGTCCGTATCACACGAATTTTGTATCGATATGTGGTCTCGCTTATCGCGCGCAGATAAAACGCATTTCTCTTTGCACGTTGCCGAGCCCGTGCATTTTATTGTGTCCTCACGTTCAAATGGCTGTCACCACCTTCAAAACACCAATCGAGACGAGTTTGCTCATATTTTCAGGCTTGCTAACGATTATCGTTATTTAACTTGTTGTTTCAGTGTGCTTACGTGGAGTATTATTGATAATTTAACTTTGTTGCGTGCCAGTTTCAAATTATCGCGCAATATATCGGTTTATTCATATCGCGCGCAGCATAATGTTCACTCTCCTTCTCTCTCTCTCTCTCTCTCTTCTTTCGCCCCAAACCGCCATTGTTGCGTCAAATAATCGGCACGATTTGAAACTGGGACGCCAACGTTTTTGTAGGTGTATGTATACATATACATATATATATGTATATATATAAGGTTGCCCAATATCATATATTTTGAACGTACCTACTTCTTGTAGCGTAAATTAAACGCAATCGACAGTATTACTTTAGGTCACCTTATATATGTATATCTATTATGTAAAAATATGCATTGGTTTTTTGCACAGATCAAACGTTCTTCGTGAAATAAATATTTATTTATTTCTCGCTTATCGAGAAATTAATGTGAGAATTTAATACGCAAATATTAGTAAAAATACAAATATGTGAAAAGTGCATTGAAATATTCTCTCGATATTTGAACTCCCGAAGAACGTTTTGTTATTATATTTGCATATATAACTATAATTAATCATTGTGAAATGAAGCTACTTCAGCAACTTTTTGTATTATTTTGAACTATATAACGCCAATTGCAGTATTAAATTGAAAAAGTAGATTATTAATTACGAAAGTTCTTATTTTTTTTTTACTGCCATGTTCGCGAGTATGCGTTTTCTTACAAGTTGAATTTTTATATATTTCTTATATTCTAAATTTTATTCACGTGTTATAGTTGATATAAGCAATTTGCAGTTTTACTGCATTCTGATTACATATCTTTTTTCTTATTCTTATGTAACTTGAAATTAATTTAATAACTAGGAAACAATCTATCAGAAATGCGTTATTAAATATACGATATCGATCTTTTGTGTTCATGCACGTGTAATTCCGTTTCCGTGATATAGTTTCAATGTCGCTAAGTGCGGGTGATTAATTGGATTCAGCACGCAACCAGAAAAAGCACCAAGACGTAAGCTTACCATGAGCTTATACAGCTTACAGGGACGATGATAATCGATGCCCAGGGTTTATCGAACACATCGGCTAAAAATACTTCATTCCCCCTTCACATGTCGAGCATATTCGACACCACTCGCCAACATCACAACAATAACAGCGACACTCTTTTTCTCTCTCTTTCTGTCTCTCTCTCTCTCTCTCTCTCTCTCTCTCTCTCTTTCTCTTTCTCTCTCTTTCTCTGCGACCGATATTGATTTCTGAGAAAACGTTTTTTCAATACGAGGTATTCCTGAATATGAAGTTTTAACCGCATACACACATACACACATACGCACACCACAACGCCGCAGATATATAATCTCTTATGTGTTACGACCCTCACCGTAGGCCGAAGTAAATTACGCAATGGTTCTAACATCAGTGTGTTAATAATAAATCTCTCTATCGAAGGTCACGTTGCAATGAACCGCGGTTTCGGAAACGAATCGGGAATGTATATTTGCGATCTATTAAATTTACATACAAAAATCGAACTCGATTTTTTTTTGCAATTTATTTTTGATTCACATAATTTTTTTAATTATTTTTTATGTATTCTAGACACACGTCTAAGTTCGTTAAACATAAGTTAAAAATTTATAATTTGAGAAAGTTAAATTAAATATTACTTCGAAAAAGTCAGATCGAGTGAAGAAAATTCAGAGAGGAGATATGGACGTTTTCTAACATCCTTATCTTCACGAGCTTCAAGATCAGATCACTTGCACTGAATACTAAACGTGACATATCGATCGGGACCACGGATTTAGACCCCCTACACCCGTTGAGACCCCCGCATCTAGGTTGACATTGTTTTGGTGTGACAACTAACAGCTCTGGTTCTCCTCCCTTCGGGCAGTGGCCACATTCCGGAAAGGCGTTCGGGCTGTTCAAATGGTTGGAAGAGCAAGTACGTATCCCCCGTGTATAGACTGTGTACCAAGTGTAATGTTTTTTTGTTTTTTTTGTTTTTTTTTGGTTTTTTATCTTAATCCCGATGCAGAAATTTATGAACGGGGTGTGATTACAAAAGAAGGAAAACGAAAAACCTCGAACAGCATGGCCTTTAATTTCGATAGAAACGTCATTGTTAAAAACCTTAAACATTTATGAACGTATGATAAATAGAAATAGAAAACTAATAAGTGCAAAATTGTTATTTATTTGTGTAATTTAAATCCTAATTGTTTGTAGTTTTACAGTAACGTACTTTATTACATTCATTATTCGGATTATTATTAATTTCCATCGGGAGAATAATTAAGATTTAAAGGTCATGTCTGTATGAGACAATTCTATAATTAAATCATTCACTTGTGACGAGTATACTTTTTCGAGAAACAAAATTTTTGCTCTGTGTCTTTAAGTAATTTAATGACAAGACCTTGATGATTACAACATATGTGTGTGTGTGCTCTCTCTCTTCCTTTTTCTTCTTATAACAATTATGTTTTAACATACAACTTAATGAACTCCATCATCTATGTTTTTATTTTTTTTTTGTAATTTTGTTTTTTTTTTTTTTTATCAAGGCCTCTTTCGTCTACAAATTGTTTTGTGATAAACGACAAATTAAAAAGAAAAGTTACTGTCTACATCTGCAAGAAGACTAGCACAACGTATGATTATAGAGATTTTTTTTGTCATTCTAGATATTCACACTATTACTTGGCTTATAATTTTCTCGGCAAATTGTTAATTAATAATAATAAAGAAAACGTGTAACGTCGTTGTGCTAATCTGCCAAAGTTCGTTCGGATTGATAAGTGGTTCCAGCGTAGAACGTCGTTAGTGTTTGAGTCCTTATTTTGGTGTGGTGTTCTTAAATATATATATATTTTGCAACCGAGATTTACACTACTATCTCTCAGTGTCGTTTTGAATGTAGTCTTTTTTTTCTTGAAAGTGTGTCAATGTTACTTAATGGTTTAATTGTTGTGAGAGTGACTCATGAAAATTAATTTAATTCGATTGAGAACCGGCGTGATGTGACTGTCTTATATATAAACTTATCTCCAATTAACCTTTGCATCGGTGTTCGATATCTATCTAATAACTCGACGTGTTAATTAGAAATATACTTTAGACTTAGACCTTTTATTTATTACGTGGATTTTTACTCGCGTTCTGTGGCAGAGACAACTGATCATTGAATACCGAAGGTTCCCGTAACGTTGTTGTAGTCTAACACTTTTGCTTCGGTATTTCTCATAATTTCATTTTCTCAACGTCATACAACAATTATAAATATTATCACTAATTGGTAAATGGAATACCTGTGTGTTTCAAAAAAAAAAAAAAAAAAAAAACGGTGATGTTCATTCGTGTTGTCTCGCAATTGGATGAGTGTTATTTACGTATTGCACTGTAATAACACACGCGCGCGTCAACGAGCGTTTTGTGTTAAAAAAAAAAAACCTCACACACACATTGACTATCGAAACAGCTTCGCGAAAATTCGTCACCAAGCGCGCGCGCGCGAAAAGATCGATGAAACGCTGGCGACCGCCTGTTACTCCGATCGCCATGCTACTTTTTTTTTCTTCTTTTCGGAAGCAGATCGGTGTTTGCCGGCTGAGCACCAAGTCTTTACGATGTTTTAGCTAGACGTGAGCGATGTGCGCGTAAGTGAAGTAAAACAGACGTTAACTGATTTAACACACTCAAAAACTTTCGTCACTTGCATCGCTCATTTTTTGAGAGCCACCCATGAGAAACATCACAATCATATTGCATTAAGTGTCAAAAAGTGTACTCCACACCACGCATATATATGTAAATTCACATATTTACAGCAGATACACGCCTTTCACACACACACACACACACACAAACATATAACGCGCGCGCACGGGCTCACGACACGAGATCCGCAAGCCAAGACTCTTTTAACTAACTCTCTGTATATGTGTCTATCTGTCCGAACTATCTTCTCTTCGTCTCCTCTACTACCGCATAGGTGAAGACCTCTCGTACTACGCAAGTAAGTCCAGCCAAAGCGCGGGTCTATATTGTAACGTTTATCTTTACATATATATATATATATATATACATATGCATCTACTTCTTTGTACATACAACATGTTGTTCCACGCCAGCCGCGGCCGCGTTCATGAAGCGAACGCGCAATTTAGAATAATACCTCGGCGAGAGACGCACGCATCACGCGTTGCAACGCGTTCGTAGAAAAGCGTAGGCTAAAAAAACAAAAAAACGCGAGACGTATTATCGAGTTTTACAGAGCAGTAACAAATCAAGCTGTAACCACCACCGCAGGCGCTACTGCCGATAAAGCGTACCACGTACTTTTGCACGTTTACTTCAAACATACATTCCGCTTGATCTATCCCTCATTTTCCAATCCGCTTGATCCTCACGAGCAAACAGATCGAATGAGACCGATCGGGTTGCATAATGGAACCGATTGCGTTTTTGATCGAACACATTTTTCTCAAACACGACTCCGATATGGAATGCGGAGCGGTCTATATTGAGTCGCGAAAAGTAGACTATTATACGATTTCGTGAAAAATTCTGCAAATTTTATACGACATTTGCTTCGAGTTAAAATAAAGAAAAGAGAGAAACGTGGTGAAATACCACCGCAAAGAGAAGGATATTTCTCTTTGTGATATTTTACAGTTTGTTTCTTTGAAGTATAGTGTTTTTTTTGCGTTGTACGTACAAGAATGTGTTTTCATATTTCGTCAAGCGCGAGATACGTTTTATCGCGTAACTCGATTTATCGATTGGAGCCGTTCTCCCTCTCTCTCGATGATATCCATTTATCATCTTCCTTCCAAGAAAGTCAGGAAGTCTCCGCAATTTCTCGGTTTATGAACGGCGTGCAAGAGGGAGGATGGGAACAAAGAATTGCACTGCGCGCGCGATTATCAAGAACGCTTTCTCGGAAGGAGCGTGCCAAAGGGGATTTTATACTTTGACTTTTCGAGCGAGGACGAAAGAGCTGCTTATATGGCTTCTCTAATTAGTGTTATTTCGCTCAATGGGCTTTGAGCAACTGCGTATAAAGAAGAGGTTTCACACGAGCAATAATTTTCTCTTTGCAATAATTTCTCTGTACTACACCGGTCGGTCTCTCGATGTTTGTCAAGAACTGAGACACGGTCTCTTTCTCTTTCTTTCTCTCTATCTCTCTGTCTCTCTCTCTCTCTCTCTCTCTCTCTCTCTCTCTATCTATCTATCTATCTTTCTCTCTGTCTCTCTCCCTCTCTTTCTATCGTCTTATTATCGCGCGAACAAGTTTCACGTCAGAACCTAAAAAAAGAATTCTCCCTTTTCCTCCCCGTGCTTTCAGTAGAAGAACTCTATAATCTTTCGTGCACCCTTTCAACACATACCTTCCGTGCTTTTGCAAAAGTCTTTGTCGTTTTGCACGTGAATTCTCTTTCCTGCCTCCCCCCCCCTTCGGAGGATGCAAAAGCGCGCACTGACAATGCCGAGTAAATATTCACTGTAAGGTCGTATTACTGCATGCTTCTTAGAACACGATACGTCATGGCGTAAGTGGAGATGACACGATTGCTCCGCTTCCCCTCTTTGCTTTGTGCGTTGAGATAAAAAGTAAGTAAAGATCGCTTCGTTCGCGCGCGGCTTGACACCCTTTCTTCACTTGCGTCATCTTCGGCATGAATTTCAAGACTTTTTTTGGGCATACTGCACGTTTACGATCGCATAGATCGATCTCAGTACCGTGTCGTAAAAGCGTTCCCGCAACATGGACGAAGCCGCTTATTCATTTTTTTTTTTTCAACTCTCGTAAAACATCCCTGTTGTTTGTATATATATTCGTCCACGTTGTTGCTGTATTACTCGTTGTTTTTTAGAATTTCAAACTTACACACTTGTCTTCTCCACAGTTTTAGTTATAGAAAATATTTTACTAGCGAACACACTCTGAAAAAGGCCGTTTCAGCTTGACATCAATTTAATATTTATTATATAAATATATAAATTTAATGTGCAACAGCTTGTATAATGGCAAAAATCAAAATTTAATGCTTTTATATTTTATGCAGATGTTTTAGCGCAAGGTAAGCAAAAACCATTTTTATTATACTTTCGCTCAGCAAGCAAATCTGTTGTAATTGAAAAAAAAAGTTATTAATACGTACATCGTGAATGCAAGACGCTGAAACGGAACTTCGCTTCTAGACATTAAATCGCAGATTTAGTATTGTCAGACGATAGAGTAGCAACTATATAGGCCTTAGGTACTTAGTTAGGGTAGCTAACATGTGTAGTGGTTTGTTACAGACGACCACCATCCTCCTCCTACATTCACTCCGCCAGAACTGCCCAAGATGGTTCACGTAAGAGGTACAGTTACACCTCAATCAAAAAACCATGCTATCAATCTCGCAAGCTGCCCTTTCTAATTTCGATCGGCAATATATACGACACGAATACACTGACGAAAAGTCGCTTGATAAGACCAGCAAATCGAAAGTTTAGCTTGTTAAAAAAAAAAAAATAAAATAAAATAAGATAAATCACTGCTCTCAACTGACATCGGAAATTCGATCTTTCGCATTTGATACGCTTCGTCAAACACGCTTGAGTGAGATTTCTTACTACGTTTCATTTGTAACGGAAGTTTTATTGAAATTTTAAAATGCGTTATATTTTACACGCGTTTGGAGAAAGTGGAAAATAGTTTATGTAAAAAACACAATGAGGTGTCATAAGGATTTGCTCCCTAATGGCAAACGTTCGTATACATATATTCTTGTATGTTCTACTTTCTCCATTAAATAACACGTGCATGCAGCTCTCTCTTTCTGATAGATTTAAAATTGACTCTCATATTTTTTTCGCGTTATTTTATATTTCTCAGCACAAGTTAGTGTATATTAAGAAATTATTTTAAGTTTCGTGTCATCTTTCTATCACACGTAAAATTTGATTATTTTCTGCAACTTATGAAATGTAAGACATTATTTTGTTTTATATTTCTAAGTTTTGGTAAAATAATAGATTGCACACACAGAGTTTTAGCATAGTTATAATAGCACACATATCTAGTAGTTTTATAGAATTTAATTTTGGCATTATTTACTTTGCTTTTTTCATAGATAAAACTATTAATACAAAATGTAATTGACTATTAATTAATTGTTTGATGAGTATTTTATTATTTTAAAGTAGAATTATATTTTATGCGACGGACCGTGCGTATCATATTTAAAAGCGTTGCTATAATTGTTTGTCGTTCTAATGATTATCGTAGAATATTTTGTAATATACTTATTTGTACGAGTAATAAATATTATCACAGAAAAAGTTTAAGAAAATATTGCTATGAGACAAATTTAAAAGGTGATTACATTCATGTAATTCAAATGATCAGAACATTTATTGGTGCTCGTCTGCGTAAGTAGTAAATCTCGTTCTTACTTGTATAAGCGTTTCTCATACTTTTATATTTAATTAGGGTCTCAATAAAAGAATAAAATAATATAAAAAATATTAATTTTAAACTGTATTTTTTTTAATTTTTTATTTAATTTTTTTCTTATGCACATTTAGCATAACAAATTATATGGATTTAATTTGCTGAGTCTCACATTTTTAATAACACAAGTTTGAGAAACGTTACTCAATAACCCAAGTATTTCTTGCTAAATTAATTTCTTCCTTTTGAGATTTGTGTGTATCGTAAATATAGAAATTTCTATATTCTCTTACATTTTTTTTTAGAATATTACTTGTTCTACAATTGAGGATCGTTGACTTTTGTTCGTTGAAACGATACTTTGTAACGCTTTTCAGATCGATATCTTGTTGCTTACAACTGTACAAAACTCAATTTATAGATGTAGACAGCACGATAGATTAAGAATAATTTCTCATGTGAAGATATTTAAGTTTGACAACACCTGGCAAATATTTCTACATACACTTTATAATTTTTTTTTTTTTTTTTTCATTATTGCAGAAAATGGTTATTCAAGAAACTACTGCGACAGGCGCCATATGTCATTTCTCTAATTAGCATTATCATAATTTGTAATCATTTCTAAAGTGAATTTAGTCACACAATTTTTATAAGTAAATGCTCATTCTTTATAATTTAATTTCACTAAAAAGAAAAAAACTTACATTTTATTTTATATTTTTAATAAAATAAAAAGTAGGAAAAAATTCTTGCAGGAAATTAGCGATCAATTCTTTTACAACGTTCAGAATTGTGATAGCTTTATAATTACAAAAAGCGCTACTAATTTGATTGGTGCAATTAATTAATCCATTTGCACACATTTGAGACACATATGAGGTGAAGTATGCACGCCTGTCAGCATGGGGATTATTATCACGGCTTATTATCACGGAAATAATACACGCAGTAATGGGGGGAGTCACACAGTGTGGCATTCTAATTGTCTTAATCTTTGTTGCTTTGCCCAACATCGACGGCAAATGTCCGGTACTCAGATTTCGAATTAACATCGTTTTATCAATTTTAGGTGAGATTCGTGAACGAGGAGATGATCCAAATGGTAAGCTTTTTCTGCACTTTTCGAGTTTGCATTTTATGTTTCATTGATTTTATCATCGATAATGTCAATTGTCTTCTTTCCTCGCAGCTTTGAGAAATCATCGGAACTCCGTCGGGATGCCCATGATGAACTCGACGAAGCAGATCAACAAGGTGAAGCCGAACGTTAATCGATCGACGAACGACAGCCTTTCCAGTCCGAATCAACCGTATAATCAGAGGTACCTTAATTATCCCGCGCGTTATAATTTCATCATCATCCGATGCATCCATCAACATAAACATCATCATTCGCATTGTCAATATTCTGTACAAAACGGATATACATTCTCATTCATAATCATCAATTGAGCAAACTACTCTCGTTAAAATGACCCTGTTTTGCATCTGATCAAAGCACACAATACGTGCGAATTTCACTACTGAGAATTACAACAAAAATGTGAGAAAAACTATCTTTTCTGAAATTAGTTCGGAAGTCTTGTAACTCTTCATTATTATTATTATTATTATTTCTTTTTTTATATTACACACTTTGTGAACTCTTAACAGTGCACTCGACATTTAATACACACTATGAACATCGATATCGCTTTCCTTCAAGTCGCTTGAAACGTAAATCTTTTCCTGAACTACGCTCTGATCTTTCTCTGTCCTGTCGTAAAGAGTATTCTGTATACTTATTGTTCTTCACTTCAATTACAAGCTTACTTCTTCATAGCTGCACGATTAGTATTACTCTACGCAGAGTCTGTCACGCGTGTTTCAGGGGTTATTCAAATTATATAATGCGATTTAAAAATTGGACAAAGACTCATACATGGATATAATCAAAACAGAGAATTTTCTTCTGAGCCTGTGTGAGAATTTCTTTGTACACACTTCTTTGTGATATGTTGCACACACTACTCTAATTGACGAATTAGCAACATATTTTGAATAACCTAATACCACAATAATTTTACACAGTTTTGTAAATCACCGTTTATTTATTTATCTTATAAATGCGTGTAATATTTTTTATTTTAGCTCACTTAATTAATATTAATCCATTAATAAGAGATAACGAGATCTATATATATATATATATATATATATATATTTTGATCGAGTGCACTACACCATTTGCACATTAATGTATCAACAATATATTCGCATTTCGTATGTACTTCTCTGTCAAGCATGTTTATAAACAAAAACTGTTAAACATACAATTTATATATAACCCGCAAAATGATTTTAACGCATCGATTCTCGATAGAGATGCGATCCAGAATCACTCATCCATCGATCGATTACGACGTTGACAAAATTATTAAACAAAATTAAACGTTCATAATTTTTATTTATTTGTAACAATGTTACAAAGTTTTCGACAAGTTGTTGTCAAAGAACCGCGCTTGGTATTATTGCGACAAATTGGCATAAATCAGACGAGAAATCGTTCACGCGAGAACACGACAGTAATACGTATTATCGGTCACCTGCAACAGGTTCATCGAGAAATATCTGCCTGTACAACCTGTTACAGGTGGTTGACATTTCCGACGATTCTACTACATGCTCCGCTAGATTAGTTTTCATTGTCATTCCGAAGCAAATTTTTACTATCGCTCCAAGATTGAACGTCTCTGATACTTTGCTGTTAAAACACAATTTTTCGTCTCACTCGGGTGTAAAAAAGATTTATTTTACGCGAAACAACACGCAAAGTAGAGCTGCGACGTATCTTGCGAGCCACGATATTTTCTTTCACGATTTGACTTGAGAAGATCGTAATACGAAATAATCTGTTGGGGAAATCACTCATCACTGTCATCATTATTATCTCTCATCGTCGGTGATCAAAAATCAGAAAGAGTCTCTCATCTGAGAACAGATCCAACGTTACGCCGTAAACCTTCTGATTCCAGATCGCAAGAGGAGTCCGCATACGCTGGCTACCATCTCGCCTACGAAGTCAAAAAGCTCATGTACGCTTCTGTTGTTGTTAACGCTACACCTTGTTATTTGTGACGTGATTATACAGCTCCATGTTTTTTTCTCCTATTCTGCTGTTTAACAATGAAACATGCTCGTCTGCATGTCGAGCGACACACATTCGAACATTTCCCGGCAATACGAAACGCGCGAATATTTCTTTCTCCCGCGAGAAAGAATATACGTGTTAAGAAAATATATCACGTATTCCCTTTTAAAAAACCGACCTTCTCTCTCTCTCTTTTTTTTTTTTTTTTTTTTTTTTTTTTTTGACAGCTGGACATAAAGTATCTCGCGCGGAATATTCTTTCGCGACGTTACGTATTTTTCATCAAAAACGTGTTGCTTTTACGTCTCGCGCGCGACTTTGCATCTACACACGTCGCGGTGTCGGGAAAAAACCGTGCAAGTCCGGTTTTACGAGGATACTTAATCTCGGAAAACATGTGGCTTTAACGGCACTCGTAAAATACATGGATGTCGCATGCGGTAATGCGTTTGACAGCGGTCTGGTTTGAAATATGAGAAATATTTTCCGCGTTCGAGATAAAAAACGCAAAGGAAAATATTGCGCGTTACGATCGACGTTATTTTCCGGTGGTCTCTCCGGATGTCCGGATGTGCGGAGAAAAGAATTATATAATTTGTCAATTTTACCGAGACACAGAGACACATCGTCCCGTTTAAAATCTTCGTCACACAAACATTTATGTCTGCATGCGTACGATAGCTTGACATTTCCGACTATCTTCTTTCGGTCACTTGAAGTCCTACTATAAGCTACAAAATAGCAATACTAGTAGTGCTAGATGATAAAGAGTACTATGTGTATGTCAAATGCATGCAAAAGAAAAAAAGAAAACAATCACGGCTGAAATTTTAACAAGAAGCTTGGAGAGAAGAATTTCGGATGTAATTCTTTTAAAATATATTTTTCGATATTTTCCGTACATGTACAATAAGAATATATATGTATTACATTTTATAAAACGAGACGTAGGATTTTAATATTTTCTCTATCGTGCAAAATTTACTGTTGCTGTTCTTCTTCTGTAACAATAATCGCTGACGATGATGTTTGTCACGTAAATTCACGTTCGTATAAAAGCGATTGTGCTCCGCGTGTGAAGTGTACTCCTCTCTCGAGCACCGGTGACGGCAAAGACGCGAATTTTTCCAGGCCAACGAGCAGAGCCTCGGGTGGCACGAACGTCAACAACAACAGCGGTCTTCAGGTCGGGATCGCTGACGATCAGGCGAAGGACTTCGACTTCGAGAAGACCGAGATGAAATACGACTCGACGGGGATGTTCCACTGGAGTCCCTCGCGCAACCTCGAAGACTGTATACTGGATCGTAATCAGGCGGCGATGACAGTCCTGAACGGGCACGTCGTCGTCTGCCTGTTCGCCGATCCCGACTCGCCCCTCATCGGACTGAGAAACCTTGTCATGCCATTACGAGCTTCCAATTTTCATTACCACGAGCTTAAACACGTAGTGATAGTTGGGTCGGTGGACTACATACGCCGCGAGTGGAAGATGCTGCAGAATCTGCCCAAGATATCGGTTCTAAATGTGAGGAGAGCTGCTGAAAAAATGCAGCGTGAAACTTCTTTTTAAATTTTTCTTTTACATCTATTTTATATAACAGCGCGGATATATAAGCGTAATAATAACGTTTTCGCAGGGTTCGCCGCTAAGTAGAGCCGATTTGCGTGCCGTTAACGTGAATCTGTGCGACATGTGTTGCATCCTGTCGGCAAAAGTGCCTAGCAATGATGACCCCACCCTCGCCGACAAGGAGGCCATCCTCGCGTCCCTCAATATCAAGGCTATGACTTTCGACGATACAATCGGCGTGCTTAACCAAGGTATATTCGAAATTAACGTTTGAAGTTTGTGTGAAATATTGTGCGTGTTTGTCCGTTAAATCGAATTTATTAAATTTTATTAAACTTGAAAGTGCAAATTACAGCAGATAATGAACAAGGTAATTTAACCGCAGTTGGCAGCCCGATCGTCTTGCAGCGGCGGGGATCCGTTTACGGAGCGAATGTGCCAATGATTACAGGTAACGAAGAAATGTCCTATAGGATACACATTTATTTGTTGCGAACAAATTAATCTTTTCAAATTGAAATATTCATATTAAAGACAGTTGGATTTATTTTCTGCTCGTAACTGTGTTATCGTTCCAGAGCTTGTAAACGACAGCAACGTGCAGTTCCTTGACCAGGACGACGACGATGACCCGGACACGGAGCTCTACCTCACACAACCGTTCGCTTGCGGCACTGCCTTCGCAGTCAGCGTTCTGGATTCCCTCATGTCGACGGTCAGTTTATTAAGAATCCATTTTCGTTTCATGTGTACAGGCGCGGATCAATAACCCAGAGCCAATATTCTCGTCTCCCAAGACACACTGCGCGAGAATCGTACGAAAATAATATTTGCAAGAGAGAAATCATATAGTATGTTTTTTTTTTGTACGCCTGTACTTTTGCAGACATACTTCAACCAAAACGCGCTGACTCTGATTCGGTCATTGATCACCGGTGGAGCTACACCCGAGTTGGAACTCATCCTGGCTGAAGGAGCAGGTTTAAGAGGAGGTTACAGGTTGGATATCTCAAAAAAATACACGAGTACTTGACGCCGACTTTTTTTTTTCAGAATCTTTAACAATACAAAATGACGACGTTTGATTTTGCAGCACCGCAGACAGTCTAGCCAATAGAGATCGATGTCGCGTTGGTCAGATCGCGTTGTACGACGGGCCATTGGCTCAGTATGGCGAGGGAGGCAAGTACGGTGACCTCTTTGTCGCAGCATTAAAGTCGTTCGGAATGCTGTGCATTGGTCTGTACAGGTACAGGTACCGGACTTTTTTTCCTTTCTCGATGGTATTTATTGGATTTACCCTTGCGCACATTTCTACATTTGTATATACATTTTATATACATATATAATACTTGAAAACAGCGATTTTTTCTTATCCAACTGCTGCCATTATTGTACCGCAGAGTTTATTATCTCTTACTGTTATACATATTCACGTACTTACTATTGATATATTATGATTTTCTGCCGCACACCTTTTGCACTTTGCGTTTTTGCATCATGAAAAAAAAAAAAAAAAAAAAAAAAAAAAAAAAAAAACAATTGTAAGTTGCCTTTCATCCAAAAAATACCTATCATTTTTTATTATTCTTACTCTATCTATCTATCTGTCTATCTCTATCTATCTATCTCTATCTATCTATCTATCTATCTATCTCTTTCTCTTTCTCTGTCTTTCTGTGTCATCTTGTCGTTTATTTAGCGTTTAGTTGTTCATACGTCCACATACGTTTAGTTTAGCTTAGTTTTACTTTAGTTTAGCTTAAACTTTAAATCAAACCTTAGCTAATTTAGTTTACTCTTGGTGTATATATAGTTGAGCTTGTATTCTCTCTCGATACGCGTGCGCCCCATTATTTTTGCTGACATTTGTCCCCGATCGTTTTTAGGTTTCGAGACACTAGCTCGTCGTGCGACGCATCTTCCAAGCGATATGTGATCACAAATCCACCCGATGACTTCACACTGTTACCCACAGATCAGGTACTGGCATCTGCGACGATCACGTAGTGATTTATTATTTTTCTCAAATCTATATTTTTCTTCAAATTCACAACAAATTGTTCGAAACGTATTATCACATTTGCCGCTCTTTTCGAATCGTCAGGTTTTCGTGCTGATGCAGTTCGACCCGGGTCTTGAGTATAGGCCGAGCAGAGGCGCCCGTGGCAAGGACGACTCCTCCTGATTGTTGCTGTGTAGCGCCCTCACCGACGGACCATATTCCTACATCTAATCACGCGTTAGATGCCATCGTGCTGCCCGTCGTCCCTGCGACTGTCCCCGTCTTCGAGAGAGGAGACGCAACCATCGTCGTGTTACATTGCGCATCATCGACGAGTTATCGCGCGAGTTGCGAAACATTTTGCAAAACGGATCGCAGCCACGTTCGTTTCTCCGATCAATCGAGATGATCTGCTTGTTCGCTAATTCGATCGCTCTTCGAGAATTTCGTTTTTTTCACATCGAGTTGTATGTCTCGCGGTTGATGCGCGCGATCGCAAGAACGAAGACTCGGAAGCTTAAAGCAAACGATTATCCACATCAAAGCAAGAAGATCGGAGAAGAGGAACGAAAAGAACGCGAAAGGGACAACGGAAAGTGGCATGATGCTGTGCGGTCCGAGGGTAGCTACACGATTCTCTCTCTCTTTTCTTAATAATTTTTGAACTAAAAACAATCGTCTTCGGCCCGAAGACGCCGCTGTAAAGGACTGAATCAGACACTTCGCAAAGCGCATCACTGTGTTATTACAAAAAAAACAAAAAAAACAAAAAAAAAAAAAACCACCCGCCGGCTCTTCACGAAAAGAAGAAATCGGACGGAGGGGGGAAAACGTAGCTTAAAGTTTAGCACGTGGCTTAAAGTTTAGCACGTGGCTTAGTCTCGAATCGGGCGCTGTGGAATTGCAGTATCCTGCGCGTTACGGGACGGAAGAATGACTCGCCGTCGTTAGTAATAATTGTTTTCGGCACGTGTCGATGTTTATTAACGTACAATACGTGACCCGTATAAGATTGCAACCCCCATCGTTCGAACGAGAACGATGAGGAGGACGACGAGACGACCGGAGGTCGTGGTGGCGGTAATGGAGGAGAAAGAAGAGAGACATATCCCGGGAGGTATTTCTCGAGAGATTTTCTCTCGTCGCGACGCATATCGACGAGTATCATCTTTCACAAGTGTCGCCATCCTCGCCGCGAATCGACAGCCGGGATGAGAAACGTAGTGTCGGACTACTTACGCGCAACACTTACCTCGTGTGTCTTGTTTTATGACTAATGAAACGAAAAAAAAAAAAAGAAAACCACAAAAAGAAAAAAAAGAAAAATCTCAATCAAGCACTTTCTACAGGTTCTATATATATATGTATATACACATATACATATATAGGTAACTTACGAGATAAAGTACCCTTTTCCACACAACTAAGTATATATATTAAAAAAAAAAAAAAAAAAAA
>QVNW01001132.1:0-18660 GCA_014825475.1 Pseudomyrmex flavicornis
CGAAACGTCCACTTAATTTACATTGACTATTGTTTCAACTTATTTCCACTGTCATCCAGGATCTGCGGCTCTTTGGTTTTTGTGTTTTACAGTCCGAGATGTTTTATGCGCGATTAAAAAATTGGTATGTACAAAAGGTTACATTTTTCAAACTTGCATAAAAAGCAGGCGATAAGATTCAAAGTAATGAGAACGAATGTGAATGCGAGTTAAACGTGCATTTTATGTTAAAATCCTTCAAATATATCTTCTCGTCTGTTACACTGTGGAATCTTAATAAAATCACAATAAATGTGCAGGGAATAAACAATTGTAACATCGACTCTGACAGTCGTCAATTATAGTCGAAGATTTTTAGATCTTTGATAAGTATTCAAAATTTATTTGACAAATAAATACTTTAGTAGATCAAAAAGCCGAAGATGAGTTCGAGCATGTCAAAAAATCGTTATAAATTAAAACGTCTTACGACGCACGTTATTTTAATTTAACTTTCCGGTTGTAAACTCACAATTAATCATGTCGTGCGCAGCACTAGGTCAATGTTAGCACGAAAATGCTAAAAAGTTCGTTCCATTGCTTTTACTTCTCGACGCCGTAAAAGTATATATTGCGCCGCGTTTGCGCTCAGTGACACGCAATGAAGACGAAACTTTTATGAGAGATACCTGTGCGAGGTATAATTATAATTGTTATGTCCCGCATTAGAAGTTTTTGTATCAATGAGAGAATTGAAGAAGAACGTTAACAGAGAAAGTTCTTTTCGACAAAAGCGTGTCTCGACGAAGAATTTTTCTCAGCGTCCGTTGTATACAATGTACTTTTTTTTATTACCGCAAATTGATTTCGATGGGATTGCTTCTTTTTACGTTGATCTGTGCGCGCTTTGCAAACGATTCCTCTCCCGCTTCACTTTTTTTCTCTCCTATCTCAATTTTTTGTTGCAATTCTCGACATTGTCGTCTCTAGTCGATTATTCATGCAGTTCAAACATAAAATGTTTTTATCGCACACACATAAATCCGCGCTCATAATAAATCATGCGAAATTTATGAAAGAAAGAGAGCTACGGTCACGTCACTCGCGGTGGCGAACATTAACGTATTGTTAGGAAAGGAAGAAATCAATAATTGTGTCACCGCACGCGCGAGTTGATCGTTCTCACGTCGCAATGTCAACAATACCGATTTTAATTTATCATCCACTTATTCTTATCTTGTACAAAAGTTGCTTCCCTTCATTCCAATTGAAGCCAGCTGATCGACAAAATCAATCAGTTTACGTCGTTCTTTGTCGCGCGTTCTTTTGAATCGCGAAGATTCATCGAATTATCGCGTTCTGACTATGTTTGTTCGTCATTGAGACATTGTTTCTCCCGTTTTGTAATTGATAACACAATCGTCGTTGAGAATCGAAACGTATTTGTATATGAAATACGATCCTTAAACCGAGACGCAGTTTTGCGTTTTTGAAAGAGGAACAAGAATGAGAAACTACATTTAGTGAGGCCAGTAGTATAATGCAGAATTCATACGGAAACATCTGAACCCAAGTGAATCAGTCCGCGGCGGGTCAGACACAAACCTCGTATAACGAATGGAACGTATAATTTATCCCGTTCAGATGCAAAACCGTGATTGCAATACAACTTTGTATTAACGAATATATCGACAGTGTTTACTTTTGTCGTTGCATATGCGGCAACAGAATCTGCCGTCGGATAGTATCGCGTTTTAATGTTGTTTCGATTTGCATGCGGGTCTAATGCATCTTGAAACCAGATAGACCACAGCGGCCGATTTAATCGCGTTGTATCTCAAGTAATCTGACTTCGCTGTTTGATGGAATATTGAATATTGAATTTTCCCGTCTTTATCGCGTTTTCACGATTTGAAATATTATTCCTCAGCGTGATACAGATTGACATATGAAAAAGATTCTTTGAGAAAAGGTCGTTATAATATTCATAGATTCAAATGATATTTCCGCTCGCACGTTGATAAAATATTTATTCGATATTACACTCGCATGAAATTTATTTCGTTCATTATATTTTTGCAAACGGTCGCTTTAATTGTCGACGGAAAACAAATTTCAAGACAATGTAACGTGTGTTAATTACATTAGGGAATTCAGACCGTCTTAGAAATTCACAACTTAACGTGAAATGAGTCATAAACAACTGCTTTGCTATTCCATTTCGATGTTACTGCCGTTTGCTTTTGCCGTATGTTTTTAGCGTGTCCCGGTTTTCTGATACTGCGCAGTTGCGTCGTAGCGTAGTAAAAGCAGAGCGACAAGTCTTCTATGCGTGGCATCCGAAAGCTTTTCCGTCCTAACTAGATATTTCTTCCTTCCCTTTTTATTTTACTGCAAGTAGCCGAATTATAGTGACGTAATGTTTACTTTCCTCTTATCTGTGATGGCTCTTCTGTAAAACGATCTGTTTGTTCAATCAAGAAAAGCTTTCAAGAGATTTAGAACGCAACGAATTAGAGTGAAACAAAATCGAGAACAATACACACAGTTGCGCTAAAATGTTGCCTCGATAAAAACAATATACCTATTATATAATTCGTGCTATATTTTTAGAAAATAATTATCCGATCTCTTTATGCTTCTTATTTGAAAATTGTGCAATAAAGAAAAGTGTAATTTGTTTAATTGGTTTTTTGTAGAACGCGCCGTGGTTGTAACGAAGTTCCTCGCTCTCCGCGATATATTTGTTGCGACTGACTGCGAAGTTTTATAAAACAGTTTTCTAATGTAGAAACTTTCAGTTTACGTGACTTAAGTGGATTTTTAAGTTGTCGGATGAGCGTTATAATTTTAAAACGAGAAACAATTTTAAAAGCTATTTATTTTTCTTCTCACGTAATTAAGTCTTGTTGTTCAAAATTTTATAATTCACTATTAAAACAAGATGTGTTGCATTCATTTTCGTGCACACAATGATGAAATCTTTCTCTCATACATACACATACACACACATACTCTTTCTTTTATTCTTTCTAGGTGGACATTTTATTTGATACTAAAACTTAATTTTTAAAAATATCAATTCAATATTCCAATCGAACTGTGTTTAATCGTTGAAATTGTTTCGTCAAGCCGGAGGAATCTCTTTGAATTGACGAGTACCGCGTAATTTAAAATCGTATTGGCGCGAGTGGGCGGAAGGTTTGATCATGTAACAGCGCGATTTGCGTAGGATGATGGCACGGATGTCGCATTGATCTCTCATTGAAAGCATCCCTTTTTTTGGCTCAACGAGTTACCAGCAGCGAGCTGCGCGCTTGTCAACGTTGACGCGCGTGCACCGAGATTTACGCCAATCATCGCCGCGCGCGCGGTTGATAGTTGAATGTGAAATTTCATGACCATTTTCGATTTCGAGTGCCCGCGTATCTTCGGCAAGAATATACACGTATGCTCGTTCCCGACATTAAACGGTTTCACGGAAAACGTGACCGGAAGCTGGTCTGTAAGAATTATATATCGGCGCGCGGATGTAGTGGCTATTATTTCCTGTACACACCATAACAGAGTGCACTCTGCCCGCCCTGAGATTCGCACTTATAATCACGTCACGTTCCCATCCCCCTGGCTCTTTTCCGGTTTCGTGCGTTTGTGCCGATGCATACCTCGGGCATTACCTTGCGAGATTTAACTGCATCACGGCAAACTATTTTGATCACACTTTGCGCTATCTGTGGGCGTTTCTCGTTGTTAGCGAAAACGTGTTATCCGAAAGCGAAACTGCATAGCAAAAATTCAACATTTCTTGTTACTTGCGATAATTTCGCACGATAATATCTTACACGAAATGTAGCGAATAGATTAATTAAGTAGAGTCAAATTCAATGTCTATTTTTTCCTTCTATTTCTCTTCACATATATTCCCCTTTGTTTTTAATATCTAATTAATACTTGTCTGTCGTGTTCCTACACTCGAACAAAATCGACCTCGATGCTTCGTGGAAATTTCAAGTGTCTTTTGACGAAATCTGCTATGAAGAACTTCGAATCTATTTCTGTTGTTTATACGAAACTTCATAGCTTTCATAGTTCAATGCGATAAAGCAGATATTGAAGTAGCACATTCGCGGCAATCCATATTTATAGCGCGGCTTGAACAAGTATTTTTAAAAGTCTTCTAGAATTTACGAGAGTAGCTCCTGAAGATATCCTACTGCTGCAACAGATATAGTGTGATCTCGCGCGAACCGAGTTTGTATTAACAGTAACAGCTGGATATATCGATTTTTCTGAAGAATTTGACAAATTCAAATGTAAACTAGGAAGAGAGTGATACGAATCTTGATACGAATGTCGTGTTTTAATATAATTTCTCCTTCTTACGATTTTTATACAACGTCGTGGTCTTTGTAATAAGATTGCGATCTTCTTTAAATGTGATTACGTCGTGTTTCTTTCAAAGCGGCGATGAAATATCTTGTCGTAAAGTCCACTTACTTTCGAGTTACAAGATTTTTCGATATATTCTATTTAAGGGATGAAAAGAATTTGTCGCGATATATACGTAAATTTTCTGTTATTAAAATATTTGCGAGTATTTTTTGCACGTCACGCGCAATTCAAAGAGAATGAAATTAAATGCATGTGAGATACGCGATATCTAATCTGGATAATACTACTTTCAGGAAGTTAATATCCTTTCCCGGCTAGTTTGAAACACGCGCGCGATAACGTGCTACCTTTTTCAACTGTTATTTATTTCATTTGAAAAATTGTAGCGCGGAGCAAGTTTGTTACGAAATGTTCGATATCAGCGTTCGAGTTCAGCATTCATTTCGCATGTTATTGAGTCGTACGTGTTGTTTCAGACAAAATCTACTCGCACAATCGATAAGTATAATCCTGCGCGCGCGTACGAAGCTTTTAAAACTTTCACCGAAGTTCGGAATCAATTTCGTATCTGTCGCTATAGCGGTGTTACAACAATGACAGAGATATTAAAAACGTATCGATTTTAATCTCGCAAGCACCGCGCGGAGAGTCGATTTTAACGAGTAACCCGCGCACCTCTATTGCGAGTTCTCGCGCGCGCGCGCGCGATTCAGCTATGTACATGTGTTGACAATTAAAATATAACTACATCCGACCAAAAATGTGTTATTAAATGCTTGTAACGCACGCACGCTTGAGTGCCGATCGTCAATTGAATAATTACTGTGTCGTGCATTGCATTGCGCTCTCAAAATTCTCGCCTCTGTATTACGCGCTGTCAATTATTTTCGTTACAAAAAACCGACGTGTGTCGCGTCGCTTTTGCTGGATCGCGTGATTTTCAGGGGCTCGGTTTCGCGGGTGCGACGCGAAGATTATCGGGTATTATATATCGTATATTTATTCTTGCTAATTGAAAGACCGCAACGACGGCGACGACGACGACGACGGCAGTTGCCTTCATGATCGTGCTCACGAGTAATACGAGAGTAAGCCGCCGGAAGATTTATAGCGCGAACTCCATTTTGACGCAAATATAAAGACGCGTGTAAAAAAAAAACATTTGTAGCTTGCTCGGAAAATTAAAATGCGGTGTATGTTTTCAGTGTCTTATATGATAACACGCTTTTAGTCCGAATTACGAACTGAGTTTCACGAAGTTTTGTACCCAACAGTCAGTGCGCGATGACGCGCATTAAAAAGTTTTCGGTATGGCTAAGTAGCATTAACAACTCTCGCTTCTGCCTCAAACGTGCGATGTTTGTTAACCGAATAAGTTATTTTTCGCTTGCGCGTTTGGAAAACAAGTCGCGCTAAAAAAATGTGTAACTGTTGCGCAAGTAATTAGAAAAATTAAGTCGTCCGTAATTTGTAGCTCGAATTTGCAGTTTCATAATTTTATTCCAGTTGTATATGTGTTTTATCTCAAAATTATATTTATTCAATTAAAACTTGCGCGGTGATTTTACATACTCGATTTATAACAAAGTATTTGATTCACAAAGAGAAAACTTTGATTTTTTCCAAACTTATAACAGTTTATTTTAACAGTTTTCTCGGCACACACGACAGCACGACTTCTTATTAATTCTCTTGAATTTCAAAATATAGACAGACGTATCGCTAAAATGTACGGAATGTGAATGACGATATTACTTTAAGATATTGACAAAAATGATAACGACCGTTACTTTTCAACATTGCCAAGAATCGTGTATGTATCCCGCAGGGTCGAATATTGTGCGCGCGAGGTATATCACTTCCTGAGAGACATTTATTGCACGGAATATTTCTCACAATTTCGCTCTTTCGCGTGATAAGAAAATATAAACGAGAGAGCATCTGTATATACGAGAGAGAACACAGCATGATTATAAAACCTGTCATTATATTGAAACCCGTCGCTTTTCTCGCGCGCTTTTTATCGCCATCCGTTAAACGCAGCTCTTCCGACCGCGCCGTATAACGCAGACCGGTGTTGTTCGCGTAAACGATGAAGACTTCCGCGAGTGCTCTCTAAGTGCTGCCGTTTGTAATGGACACTGACCCGACATCGTTAAGGATTAAATTGAAGGATTTTACAACGCGCGGCGCAACTACTGATATCGCGTTTTTATTGTTCTCTACTTCGCACTCGTGTATACAGATCGAAAAAAAAGCACGGCGCGTTCTCTCGTCTCTCGCCGCGCACGCAAGACTTTTGAAAAGCAATTGAAAACTCACCGGAAGATCGGCACGGGAAAAACGTCGATATTCTTGAAACTATCTCGGCGAACGTGTGCGTGCGCGCGACATATGTAAGTCCTAGATGGAACGGGGGTGCAACGGAATTTTATAAAGATCAGACGATCGCAACGGGCCGCGCGCTTCCACGATACTGGCCGGCTGTCTAGCGGCACTCGCTTCGCGACGCTGCCAGCCGGAGCGCGCGTACTCCAGACGTTCGACCTATCGCGGCCCATTGCCAAACCCGCAAACGGGAGTCGAAGGGTTTTCGTCCCGCCAAATGTTTTTCAGAAGCCATTTCGATGCGACCGAAAAATCGTAACGCAATTTCCTATTTACAACCAAAAGCTTCAAAAATCAATCAACACGTAACTCATTCATGGAATTTCAAGTACATCTGGCACGATGCAAATCTCTTTCTGTTTTTCACATCCGATGGACTACATTTAAAATATTGCGTACGCGAAAAAACGCGTTTTTCGCTTCTTGCGTAAAAATTCGCCAGTGGAAGTTTTAATCTTTAACGTACAACAGTAATTTTTGTACATCGATGAATTTAACAGCAAGTCGTCTGAGATTGCTTACGACACAAAATCGCGTGTGTGTGTGTGTGTGTATATATATATATGTACGCACGACTTTGTTTCTTGTAGCTGCCGCAGTCTATTTCATATCCGAATCCAATCTCGAGTTTGTCGATCGAACGTGTGTTTTAGCCGCTTTTTGACCGCTGCGGGATATCAATCTTTCAGTCAACAATTTTTATCTCCCGAAGTTGTTTCGTCTACATGATGAACCGTTCCTTCCTGTGCTTCGAGATAAATAAGATATTTCTTAATGTTTTTATCACTCGACGAAATAATGACTTGTAATTTATTATTGGTATTTTTTTTTCTTTTATACGCTAGCCAAATTTACGACTTTCTGTGAGCTGACTTTCTCGAAGCTGAAAACTTTTTCAAAAAGTGGACTTCTTATTTTTTTTTTTTTTTTATCGAGCGTTAATATTTCAAAACGCAAACGCACTCGTAAACAAGGCGCTTAGATATGTAGTAAAATATATTGATGCGATCATATTTTCCAAAAAATTGACTCGCCTGTATAGAGACTGACGCAAAGAGAAATATTGTCTTCAAACGCTCATGTAATCGAGAAAAAGTGTTGGCCATAACTCACTAACGCGATATAAGGAAAGATGTGTCTAATAGATTTATTGTGGAAAAAAAATATATAGAATTTTTTTTAAAGTGTTTTGGCTTCGTGCTATATTGTCACGCGAACAAATATGTGAAATCCTAATATTTACACGCAGATTAAATTTGAAGTTAACATTTCAAAGTAACGTTATTGTCATTGCGTAAAAAAATTGTCGGATGTTTCCTGAAATATCAGTTGAAATTCCATTGCAATAAAGTTTGATAATAGATTCTGGCAAATAAAAATATACACAACCTGACAGTAACATAAACACGCAACAGACAACATTTCGTAACCATTCATTAATTTATGCAATAAGCACAGGTTTTAATATAATTTTCGCTGTGGCACACATACGTGCGTATTGAGAATAGAACGGAGGTGAGAGTCATGCAATATATTACAGGTTGCGAAAATATTTGTTAATTAAATAAACAAAGCTTTTAAAATATTATTATTACAATATTCTATACATATGTTTATTTTTTACATATATACACACACGCGCACAACTTGTTCAACTAAATCAAATAATAGGATTACTTATACAACAGAATGAATTTCCGTCGAATATTGCATTGTAGTCGTGCCACATAGAAAGGAGAGAGAGAAAGAAAGAGAGAGTAGAACATACATACAATTTATTGATCCATTATCTAATAGAAACAGTAAAGAGAGGTACGATGTGTGGCTTCCCCAATGTCCTGCAATTTTAGTCACCGGACATTTAGCATTAACTTAAATCTTTAAGTGTTTTTTGTTGCAATTTCCTCGATAACTTCACGTACGATTGGTACTACGGATCGCTTGTCTCTTCATTTCGCGCAAAGAACCCGATTTGTAAAATTAGGATTTTTAGAAATTCAAGATTTTTTCAAGCTATTTTTATCGTTATTTTCATATACACGTGTGTTCTAATTCATTGAAAAAATTTGTTAAGTATTTACTGAGTAGGAAAAAGTTTTCCTAAGTATATAAATTATTTATTATTTTAGGATATTAGTATCTATATAAAAAGAGCAAAGAGAAAAAAAACATTTTAAATTATATCAAATAAATTGTTTCAATACAGATGTCACATAAAAGAAATAGTTTTATCAAACTACGAAAATAGTTTTATATTTACATATGTCTCTTTTTTTTTCTCTTCTCTTATCCCCGATACTATTTCATGCATTTTATTTTTGCCTGTCATACGCAACACACTAAATACATATACGTTGTTTTCTCTGTCTAGTTTTTTTAAATACAAGTAACTTAAATGACAAGTTATGTGTAACGAAATAAATCTCATGGAACTGATTGTGTATCGCGTGTAATTTTTCAATGTGTTTCAGTTGTATATTATTTTAATTACACAAATAATCAAATTAACGAAAAAAATACGATCGCGATTAAAGCGGTAAGTTGACGTTGCCGAGACTCAATGATTGAAATATTTCAATTATTACTTATGCACACAGCGCTTTCAATTGTCGCTTTGACCGAATGAATGTTCACCCAATTACAGAGCAGACGTAATATTGAAATACGACAGATTGATTTTTTCCAAAAAGAAAAGTGGAAATGCACGAATGATTATTCGTGTTTTAGAATAATATGCAATTGGAAATAAAATTTACATGCAATTTAATATAAAAATATCAAATTTAATAAAATTAGTAAATTGTATAATACTCGTCTTTGTGACATAAATTATATTTATGAAATATGTATATCGGACCAGCCCACTGGTCTCGCGGCATGAGTGCTCAGAACATGTGAAGATCCCGAGTTCGAATCCTTGTTAGGATTTTTTCGGGGCCGGTCCCTTTCAATCGAGTTGAAAGCGTCTTCTCATCAACTTTAAAATTCAGTAAATTGACAGCTGACTTTATTAATTTTGTATCCTTGTTGTTTTTTTGCAAAATGAGCGTTTTTTAAAATACTTTTTTGAGTAAATTGAGTTATAGCTGTCTTCTAAACTAGACTTTTAATAGTATGCAATGTGTACTGCTGCTCAAAAAAGTCTAAATTTTTTATTTTGGAAAAACTCTCATTCGTTATCTATGAATTTTATCAACTTGATTGAAAGAAACCGGACCCGAAAACATCCTAACGTGGATTCGAATTTGAGATCTCCATGTTCACAGCCCCTGAACTCAGGTCGCGAGACCAGTGGGCTGTCAGTGATTAATAACTAAAACAGTTTGGATTATTTTGACAAAAAGAAAGAGAAACACGTTACGCAAGAACAGTGTTTTTTTATTAAAGTTAAGCAATGTTATTATAGCTGTTTTTTTACACTGGATGTCGGATAATTTGTAATTTACAATGCGGTTCGAAAAAATGTAAATTTTTTAACTTCATGTAAATTTGTATGTAAATTGTATGTAAATTTTTTATTTTGGAAAATATCTTATTTATTATCTCATCAAAGTTACGATTTAATCTTGTATAATTAATACACTATGCATTCATTTTAGTTCAGTGTCTCGCATACTTAAGTATTTCTCTCTCACTTCCGTGTTTCTATTAAGTTGTTTGGAAAGTTCGTAATGTTTTCTCATAAGTGGCATCACGCTCAGATGACAACACGCTCAAGATATCTAGGTATACGAGACATCGCGCAGATGCTAAGAACATTAAAACATAAACTTTTCACACCGAACTTATTTTAATGGAATCAATTACACACTTCGTTATTTATTTGGAGCATACGTGAATCTGATTCTGCGAATCAAGATGCGTAAGAAAAAATATTTTGTCACCATCCCGTGATGTGACGTATCAGCGATCCATAATACGACTTTTTCTTCTCTTATTTCCACCCGGATCGAAGTTTAGAAGGTAGATAGATTGTGTTATTTCAGATGTCCGGACGTCAGGATGAGGGTGTTAATTAGTGTTACGGTGTTAATTAGTGTCCGATTTTGCTAAACAAAAAATTGTTATTTCGAGATAAAATAGAAAATTAGCGGAAAAATTGCATATTTTTGTTGTCTTTATGTAACATAAATAAACGTTATAAACGAAATAACATGTAAAAAAAAAACTAACTTCGATCCGAAAATGTTATATTTTTTTGTGTATTTTTATTTTACTATCGATATACGTGTATTTATATAATGATGAGATTATTGTGTAACGAATAATAATTTGGATATCTTACGTAAAAATTAATTTTTCTCATTACAATGCGTTTGCGTTTGTCGTTGCCGCGTGAAAATTTAGATATGTGATCGAGGTTTTATTTTATGTGGAGAGAAGATGACGGGAACTCATATAAATGATAGCGATATCTGGCGAGATCACGTCGGTATTTGGCCTCATAACTACTCTCACGCATACGATAAAATATCTTTCATACCAAAGCATATTGATGTCGTTCAAGTATGTACTCAATAGAGGAAACTAGTGCATCGTCCTGTTTATTTAAGTTTTGCCGCCTTACGTGATCGAATATATAGCAAAATTATAAAATCGGATAAAATTTTTTATTAAAATTGTTATTAAAGTAAACTTTAATCTGATATTAAAGAAATTTGTAAATGGAAAAAGCGAAGGTATTTTCGAAACGCATTACTTATACAGTCATACGCTATATATAACCAACTAATTCCTCGAAAGATTCATTGAGACTTGGATATAATTTAACTCGGCTTGTTCTTTTTTTATTTCCTTTCTCTCCATTCTTTCTACGTAATTACGTGTGGTCTTCTCAAACGGTAGCAATTTTCTTAATGCAATTTGACTAAGAAGGTAGATTAAAACAGAAAATGTAAGTCCAAATAGAAAATCAAATTAAGAAACACATAAAATAAACTAATTTAGCGTATTGCAGAGATTTTGCAGAACACAAGAATTGAAAAAAAGTTTGAGCTTTTATTCTACGCAGGGCATATAAAATATAAATGTTTAAAATACGTTTGTAATAAACTATAAACACACAGAAATAAAAAGGACTTGAAAAAAATAAAAAATACTGTAATTTGAAAAAGTACTTATACATTATTTATTTCAAAAAATAAGTGGAATTTACCGACACCATAACATACTAAAGTATAATACTAAAATATAATTTTTAATACATTTTTTATGGCAGCTTTCCTCTTATTTATTTCAAATATTAATATAAAATGCATAATACTTTTATGGCACTTGTATATAATTTCGAAAATTCGGAGTCCTTTTGTTCACTGAAGAAGATCCGACCAAGAATCGAAACGTCTGTAATTTTTTTCAAAAAAGAAATAAAGAAAATACACAAGAACATCCCGTGTTTCGACTCGTATTTGTCCAAGAATCTCCGTTAAATTTCGAAAATGTTTTCCTATTACTACATATGTATGTCTATTTAAATTTTTCCTGTATATAAAATATTGTATATTGATATGGAAATAACGCAAAAAGTATATGCGATCAGTCTTTCATCTGTATTAAGCTCAATCGTTTCTATTGTACAAGAAATATGCATTTTATATTATAAAAAACATTAAGTATAAGAATGTTATTAGTGTTTGCAGTATTTCACAAAGTTATAAAATTATGAGTTGTTTTCGTTTTTAGTGTAATACATTGAATCCAAAAAACATCTCGTGAACTGACCGACAACGCTTCTGTCCGGAATGCTTTGACTCATTCCATATACTGCGAGCTGAAAAACACGATTATTTCATACAAAGTGATTTTCACACAAGTATCTATTTAAAGATTTAAGTTCTCAATTTTGCGATTTCTACCTTTCCTTCCACCGGAATATCCGGAGTTTTCAGAATCGTTTCTAATTCAAGTCTTACATCTTCCAAAAATTGATCGGCAACCCCTGGATTTGTATGCACGTGCGTGACGCATAAGTGTATACCGCTTGGGAATTGCAGCGTGTTCAAGTTCCACCTTCCTCTTGCGCTGAGAGCTTCAGAAAGTCTGTAGATGTGAAAGTCTTTGGATCCAATTGCGATGACAGATGTTGCTGGCTTACCAAATATGAAAATTCCATTCATTTCTCTCAACCTACAAGTTTAAGGAAAAAAATATTGATATTCTTCGATCCAGAAATATTACTTTAAATACATACTTTTTCTCAATATATTTCGTAGTTTCGATAATGTCCTTAGTGGACTCTACGTATCTGTTCAGACCAAAATACATTAATGTGGCCCAACAAGCGGCTATAATGCCGCCGGCACGAGAACCATTCACAGTTGGAGAGCCGTAAATACCACCTGGCCAATCCGTGCTTATCGTATACTGGTGATGCCGATATATTTTGTGTCTGTACAATATCAATGAAGATCCTTTCGGAGCATATCCATACTGAAAAAAAAAAACCATATATATATGTGCGCTTTAATTATTACATCGCGTATATCGATTTAGTACAGATACCTTATGAGTATCAGCGGATATGCTCGTCACACCTGGAAGTCTGAAGTCAAAGGGTTCTATGTGATACCCAGCATCGTTCATAAAACAGGCTAAGAAACCGCCCAGACACGCATCTACGTGAACAGGTATATCGTACGAAGTACCTAATTTAGAAATTGCTTCAATGTTATCCATTGTGCCATAAGGAAAGTTGGGTGCGGAGCCTACTAACTATTAGAAATTTTGCACTTGAGCATAAAGCATGAAGTCTGGATTTGTGCGATTGCACCGTGTGAGCCTCACCATTATTGTGTTTCGTGTAATTGCTTTTTTCATTGCTTCAATCAAGACCGTAAAATTTTGCGGATCTACAGGTACAAGGCAAATTTTTATATTCAAATATTGTCCGGCTTTGTCAAAAGCTGCGTGAGCAGTAACCGGCATCACTATCTCTGGTTTCTTGATGCCTTTAACTTCACGAGCATAGTCTCTGTACGCTTTGCATGCTAATAGTATTGATTCTGTACCTCCTGTAGTCATCTAAAATGTTTATTGAAACGACTGTTTGGTTTGATGACTTCTATGTCTAATTCAGACACATTGTGAAAATAACATAAGAGCTACTTGCAGTTCCACAAGTTTCTTCATCTCCATGAAACAAGCCACAGGCTATTTTAACTACTTCTGCCTCCATTTTGCAAACACCTGGAAAAATGTCTGGGTGCAATGGATTGCTGTATGATGCAATTGCATATACTTTTCCCATCAAATCTATCAGTTCATCCTCAGTTCTATAAACTGCACCAGACACACGACCTTCTCTCCAATTATAGTCACCTAGAGAACAAAAAACGTTATTAGTCAAATATTAACTAGAACTAAAATTGTGATTATTAAATTTACTATTTAATTAATCTTACCAAGATAAACAGCTTCTTTTACCAACTTCAATATTTGTTCATTCTGTAATCTATCCTTAGGAAGATGGACAATAAATGGAGTATCTTGCAGTCTATGTAAGACATCCCTTTCAAAGGTTTTATTAATATTAGTTAATTCGTCATTTATTTTATCCTGAATAGAAGGGATATAACGTGCCAACTTGAACAGCTGTTTCTTTCCACGTTGTAAAAGACCTATATGTAACAATTACATGTATTATAAAGACATACTACATGTCAGAGAAGAATAACCTCAATTTTTCATTATAGATTCTTTTTTTTGGTCTTTCATTATTAGACTTTATTCTTGTTTTCAATATATAATTATGTTCTCATCTCAGTATAATATCATACTTTTCTTATTTTCCTTTCTCTGTCTTTAATATATAAAATAATATATCTATATAATGTATATAATATATCTATGTGTACTCTGTAATGCTCTCACTTTCATCCTGAAATACAAAATTCCAAAGCCACACTGCAGCTAATGTAGCAGTGCTTGTCATAGCTACTATTTGCCATGGTTCTTTGCCTTGGAACACGTTATTTACAGCACCTGAAATACTGTCTGCACAATGACGCATTTTTTCCTAGAAAAAATAATTAAAACCTTATCGTAATATTACATAAAATAAGCAAAATTATATGATATTGCATTAATTGTGCATTATAAAACAGTTGTCATATCAAGATAAGATTATGCGCTAATCACATTCTAATTATAACATTAACTAAAATAATTTATCTATTTACCTGAAGCGTTGTGTTTATTAATATCACAAATGTTATAACTTTTGAAATAATTAAGTGAAATAATTAAATTAATAAAAATATTTTATATCTGCAAACTCATATATATGCTATTAATTCGAAACACTGATAAACAATGACTACACAAAGTGACATCAATGGTTACGTTCAGAAAACTCAACGTAACGTTGAGAGATCATCAATTGTGATAGGACTATTCCTCAAAATTTGCTACAGTTCCAAAAGTATGATTCAATTATAAATGATTATCTCTCAACCGTTGTGCAACTGTTGAATTGTCTGAACGCATCCAATGACAAGTAGATCGAACTTATTATAGATAAAATTGGAGCTGCGTTCCGAAATTTATTGCCAGTACTGGAAATCTATAATATAGGTCTGTTTTTTTTTTCTTGCACTGGCTGCACTAGTTCACAGTCTATCTTTTTTTATCCATATTAAAAAGAAAAAGAGATAGACTGTGAACTAGTTCAGCCAGTGCAAGGAAAAAAAACAGACCTTATTTGTCACGTGAACTATAAATTTTCAGTACTGGATAAAACGGAACGCAACCCAGATCATATCATTAAGCATACAGCTGATAAATCGAATGTATTCACTAACGCCCTCTTGGTAAATAACAGTAGGAGACAACAGTAAGAAATAAATAAAAAAGAAATCAAAGACCAAAATTAAACAAAAAAAACAAGTAAACACTAAAAAAAAAAAAAAATGAAGAAGCAGTCGCAAAGGTAAAATATAAAAATGTAGTTATATATAATCAAATAAAAATATTGGGTTTAAGTAATTATTTTAATTAAATATATATAGAGTTTATAAAAATTTAAATCGCATTTTAGCATTTTCATACGCATAATATTTCGTTTTTATTTACAAATAGTCTCGATAATCGTTAATGTATTTGGTAACAAAATTACATTGCACATATACAGAATTATCGTTAGCACTAAGGCAAGAACTGAATTAACAATATTATGTCATTCATACAAGAAAAATCGTTCCAATCAGATACAATATATATATATATATATATATATATAGAATCTCCTTATAATATACTCAGTCGTAAAATTTACATATAGCATTTGTTTAAAGCACAGTTTTAATGCTACATCGATAAAGAGAAAAAATTGTAGTAAAACAAAAAGAGAGAAAGAGAGAGAAGAGAAGGTTACACATCTATAGATACAACTTAAGCTAGGCCGAACATTTTGGAGTTCAGTCACGTGTTAGATGTCTATAATACGCGTTTGTAAAAAATTGAATAATAAATAATATTTGATGGAGAAAGAGAGAGAAAGAGAGAGAAAGAGGAAGAGAGGAGAGGAGGGAAAAGAAGAGAAGGAGGAAGAGACAGAGATTTACTCTATGTATCCTGTGTAAATCTTCTTGTTCGCTTTATCGTATCCTGGGAAAACACATGGCTCGAATGTGCAAATATTATGTGTAATAATACGCGTGAAAATAACGACAAGCCTTCCCATATGAGGCAGCTACATCATCAATTTGTGTTGATTGAAAATTCGACGTCGAGTATTATAATCTTGTGTATTAAATAGGCGAATCTCGTCGAATGCAAATGTAGGCACTCTATTTAACGGCGTTGAAGCATCGCGCGATTTTCTACACAATAATGCGCTAAAGTCGTCGAAGATTACAAAAAGAAGTTACGCGTATAATATCTCTTCCCTCATTTTTATATGTGTACGGATATAATCACAGCATCGATTATTTGACTAGAAAAAAACCGTCTCCTCGTCTTATCTCGTACGCAACAATCCTCGAATTTACACTCGTTCTGATGTTCTCCAACTATGTGTGGAATATGAAATAAGTATTACGAGTGAACTCACAATAAAAACTCGCATTCACTGGCAATTGTTCCTGCCAATCGATTTTCGTGTATAGAGAATTGCCGCTCGTGTAAATTCGAGGAATTTAATAATTTTTCGGAGAGGCCTTAATTACGACAATGTAACGTTATGTCCATTTACTCGCGTGACTCAAGTCCGCTCTGCTCGGCTGAATGCGATGTCTTCGCGATTGAATGACGTAAGCTAATTCATGTGACGTGACACAAAGACAGCAGAATTGCCTCAGTCGTGCGCGTGTTACCATTTAAATGATTCTTGTTTCTCTGATCCTTTTTTTGTTTTGAAGAACATATTCCTGTTGTGTTATTTTTCTCTTCGGTAATATTCAAGAGTTAGGTCACAGACTAAATGCGATAGCTTTGCACATTACTTTGCAATCGTACAATTGTATTAAAATTTTTCCAGTAAATATATCATACGCGACTGAAAGAGAAATCTCTGCGGAGTATAAAAAAAATCCTTTCATTTCATTGTTACGAGGAACTCGTGAGCTCCTCGTACCGATTAATCAACACTCTGATTTCGACTTAAAAAAACTCTCGAAAAAAATTCAACATACACGATCATCTTTCCCGCATAAATTCGCGATTTTTTATTAAACTATTTTAATACAGTGTATTTTAATACGAGCAGTGAAGACGAGAATAGTAATGGAGACGACTAGAAAAAAATCTCTTTTGTAATCATACGAGACCTACCGTTCTGTACTTCGACGATCCGTGTGACGAGGAAGATTCTACGACTATTATCGCGCTAAATAACATCGCGCTCATGAAAATGGGACGTTTCGAAAACAAGATGCGAATATATGTGAAGTACATATAGAATGTCAATGTGCACGATTCGATATAAAGGCATCTCTAAATCCTGATGTTGCGCGGAGCAGCTCGCGGGTTTACAGCGATCAAATGCACACGTGGAGAAAATATATAAATGACTATACATTGCATACAATGTAATTTCTCGGATCTCTTGTCTGACGCACAGTTGCATCGGTATTGAAGAAAAAGGAGATCTCAAACCTTCTGCACGTGTCTCGTGATCTAAAACCGATCTTTATCTAATCTGCATGAGAAAGAGAGATAGGAAATTGACCTTGACTTTAAAGTCACGACCTCCTGCACAGCGGACGGTGAGAATCTTGCATGTTTTTCGGTCATTTATATGTACATACGTACAGCGCAGCAATGCAGATTTGTGACGCACCTATGTATCGTTTGTGTCTTTTGTTGTTTCGGGCGCCCCAGTCACGGAACTCGGTACGGTGAATTTTTTTTTCTCGCTGACAGAACCGCTGGCACACTTGTTTTGTGTGTCACATAGGCCTGAATATCGATCGCGACCGTAATAATTTTCGGCATCGACGAAGTTAGCACCATGGTGGTCGTGCGACTCGGTTCGTTTTTTAAATAAGTGATTACAAGACGACTTAGGTCAAATACCCTCGTGCGCACACTCCCATTCATACGTGCGTACTTCTGCAATGATCTCTTGATTTTTCTTTCCTTAAAAATTAGTCTGTCCTGTGTTTATCGTTAAAATGGCGGAGACCATTACAGGCCGGACGTCAAACGTTATATTATATACTATCGTTATTCTTTATTATCGTTTCGGTAGTATTATTATTGTTATCTTTTATTCATCGTTTGTTTTTTATTTTATTATCATTATTTTCACCAAACGCGTAAGAAACATTTAATTGAACAACATGAAACTCTCTCGCGTACTGCGCGAGTCCGTCAATAATGTTATTTATATTTATATATATATATATATTTATATATATATATATATATATATATATATATATATATATATTATATGTGTATATA